>ML682232.1:417267-577555 GCA_007922195.1 Podocnemis expansa
AGTCGACTTTATAAGTGGACCTTATAAAGTCAACTTTACTGGACCCTAAAGTCGACTTTATTGCCCTGCAGTGTAGACAGGGCTCTGTTTAAGTTGACTTAAGGGTCCTTAAGTCGACTTAAACACATTGTGTAGACACACCCATTGACATTTCCCAGCTATCTCATAGGGAAGATTTTACAAAGGCATGACTTTAGAAAATAATTGTCTAATGTCTAGGATGGAATTTTCAAAAGCACTGCTTCTGTTCCTATTAAAATCATTGGCGTTTTACCCCTGATTTCAACCGTGCCACAGTTAAGCCATACCAGACCCCTTTTTAAAATGTTCCTTATATATGAGTTGGATGAGCAGTAAAGTTGTTTATTCCATCTAATAAGGAGGACAGCAGAATTTCTTAGGGATATTTTAAGAATTCCCAACAAAATTGTTGGGTAAAGGCTGTTCCAGTTTTTAGGTCTATATTTTAGGTAAATGTGATTCCCATGGACTGGAAGACAGATGTTTCTTTCCCACACCTCCCCAGACATGCATTTTTATTTTGTATTACCTCTTGCTGTAGAGCAGCGTCCTTGACAGTGGTTTATAAAATTAAATGTTGCTATGTAAAAGCTTGAATAAGAACTGAAAGCTGAGAGAGAGAAACAATGAGACATGGTAAAGAAAAGTTGGGCAGATTTTTAGCTGTTGTAAATTTGCACTGCTGTGTAAATAAAGTTGAGAATCTAGCCCACCATTTGAAAAGTTCACGAGGCACAGAAATATAGAAATGATCATCAAGATGGCATGAGTTGTAGAGACCAAATGTCTAAGACTGGGAGCAGAGAGGAAGCCTGGGCTAATGGAACCAAGGAGAATAGGAATGTTCCATACAGCAGGCTAGGATAAAGAATGTCATTTTGAACTGGCTACTGAGCCAAATGGCAAGTTATTTTAGGATGTGGGAGATGTACTTGTGCATGTATGTATATCTAAGACCTTGTCTGACACCATTCTGCAAAAGCTGAAGTCTGGAGAACTGAAAATTGGTGAAATCAAGTAGAAAGGACTCATCAGCAAAGGTGGGAAGACATGAAAGCAACCACTGATGAGGATTTTGGCAGAAGTGCGTCAAAACACTAGCATACATACACAATGTGGTGGAGGGAGTGACAAACATATGTGACGCGAGAGGCAGAATACATTTAAAGTTCAAAGAGGAAGCCAAAATTACAGATGGTGGCGGCAACTAGCAGATCAGTAGCAGGGATGTTTCTCTGACCTGAGAAATATTTAGCTGCTGTTTACTGAAAGATATTTATTAAAAATTTGGAATGAGATTTACACTGAACTGACGAGTACGCAAGTGATATTTAAGAATAATGGTAGGGATAAGACAATGAAGAGGAAAAAGGTAGCTAAAAGAGACAGGGAGGTGAATGCGATACGCCTGCATAGAGGAATGCACCTTAGCACAGGGGATTGCTATCAGATATGGAGATTCAGTCTTCATTATTGACAGCAAATTTGTTGCTGTCAGATCAATCTTTCCAATTGACTGATCAGGTCTGTGAACACCTGCTCAGCTGATCAGGAAATCAATCACTGAAGCCCACCCCTGCAAGTGGAATAGTACTGAATAGAAAGGAAGGCATTTCCCCTTGATGCAGCACACTGAAGGCACTGCTTAAGTAGTCAGTAGTCAGTCGAAGACATACATGCAAGGTATTTTAAGTACTTTGCATATCACCTTTCGACTGCTGCCAAAATCCCACCACCATGTAGACCTGCCCAGAGACAGAGCAGTTTGCCAGAGATGTAGGAAATCATAGCAAGGGGTAATCAATGATGAAAGCACCCCAGGAGGAGGGATCAGCCCACAATGTCAAAGAATTCCATATGAAAAGCATCCTAAGTGCACCCATTGCATTTCACAGGTCAAGACTGTTCATTAAAAATTGCTGAGAGAAACTAGATATAGGCCAAACTGGTATAAAAAAAATTTAGTGACCTGAGACACAGGTTCTGGAGACACACGATTTGCTGTTAGGGGGTATAACCAACTGTCCTGATAGACCAAGCTCTTTGAACCTTTGGCCAATTTCATTGTGAAAGGTGTAATTACTTTCAGCAATGTCCCTATCTCACAGCAGTCACAGCCAGTTTATTATTGACTGGACAGATACTGTAATGTTAGTCCTGACAATGCTACTTTCTGGGCATATCAGTTCAAATGATAATATAAAAATCAAGCTTCTCCAAGTATATAATGTGCCATGTCTGCTAATCTTTCAATCAGCAAGCACATCTATGCATATTCAGGGAACTATTGTATTGAACAAGCTGCCTGTGGCTGAGTGATAGTGTGATTAAAAATAAATAATTAAATGCAAGGAAAACAGTTGAGCTACAAGTGGGAAACAAAGAAAGCTTAATGTCAAGAGGAAACTAGCACACCTGTTTAGCCATGCCTGACTGATAAAATAGTGTGAACACATTTGTAAATGAGCTAAAATGCCTCCAGGATTTCACATTGTGGTTACATATCTGCTTCCTTGTTCACTTTGGCAAAGTAACAGAATCTTACATTTCAAAAATACCATCATAAAGAGACAGGAAGCACATGGGGTGAGTGAGGCTTCATTCCCCTTTCCATTCACAATTTGGTAAATCGTTTTTGCCTTTCTCTTCCCTGTTTCCAGCCCTCTTCCATATGTTTATATTGTAAATGCTGAAAGGACTCTATGGGCTTGCCTGAAGCTGGCTTCTGTTTTTGCATGCCCACTTGTATGTGCACAACAGAGTACAGGCAGGAAAGTGGGCATGCAGCTGCTTGCATGGGTAAAAATGCATTACCATGTGCAAACTGGAAAGCATGAACACCTAACTTCAATTTTTATGTGGTGAGAAAGAAAGAAGAAAAGAGGGTTCAATTCTCCTTTGTCTGACTGGAATCAGTAGATGTTTTCCAACAAACTTCACTGGGATCTGCATTGGGCTATATTACTCCTCTATTCTATGCACACAAGAACCATTCACCTGCTTAATGTGCCAGACAAGCCTCTTATGTCTCTCTTCTCAATCAGTGGGAAAAAAAACTCCCATGGGTTATTTGCTACTTGAAAAAAGCCCCAAAAGCCTAGATCTTTACTTTTCTGTCCCTGATGACATGGGTTGTACTGACAAGTTTTACTCTTCAACAATGAGGTTTACTAATGCTGCCTCCATTATGGTCAATGATGATGATGATGTAATTAATGAAGATCTATTATATTTTATTGATGTCAAGCATATGTCAATTATAAATGGGACAGGATGTATTTGCTTGAGCTTCTCTCTTCTAGGAGGGTTGTGAAATCGGAGTCCAATCCTGGATTGGGGATAAAAACTGCACCTTTTATAATTGTAATAGTATCCAGATGTTTCTCTGTAATATGAATGCAGGTGATGAAAGCAGTTAACTGGTACTGAGTGCACATGCTTTTAGCACAGGTGGGACTCGCTCCCATTCCCAATGCTACAGCCAATTGCATATTAGCTGATTTAACAAAAGAAAGGTCCAGATGATGTAAAAGCTAAAAATGTGGAGATTTGGGTGACATTCCATCATTGTCAGGTTTTCTGCAAGTTGAGCAAACAGAACAAAAGCAGAGTACTACTTTAAAAAAATGAAAAGACGTCTAAACCCACAGGGTCAGATTCTGTTAAAAAACCATTTATGAACATCTGAGCGTAGCCAACACCAGCAGCAGAAGAGGATGCTTAATACCTTATCAGGAATGCACATCAATTGGAGAGAGTGATCATTTTGTCAGAACTCTCCCATAAATATCACTAACATCTTCTTGTTTTGACCATGTATCTAACTACTGGAACAATGTCCAAGATTTATGGTCTCTTTACAGTTCCTGTTGTGGTGGTCTAGGAAAGAATGATTTGACAGGGCCAGTAAGTTGTGCCAACTGGTTTGATTGCTATTAACATTTCAGAAAGCATCTAAATCTATCCAGTTGGTCTCAGTTGCCGTATAATACAGCCTGTCTCTGAAATGATGCATGAAGTGTGGATGGTAGATTATTACAGAATAATGACATTCAGCCTAAAAAATCATACCACTGCACCTTTAACACAATAATCCTGGCTCCCAATGGTCTCTCAACAGGTAAGCTTCAATTTTCATTTCTCTCATAAATCCAGACTTTTCAAGTTTATTTAATTATTTATTATTTGTACTACGCTTGGTGCCTACAAACACCAGTCAAGGAGAGTCATATAATAATGATGGTGGTCCCCATCCCAGAGAATTCACAACCTATGTGATAAAGATCTTTGCTATGTCAAATCATGCCTCGCTGAGCTTTACTGTTCACATTTGGAGTCCAGGTGAGAAAAGAGGGGTATCTGAGGTTTACACCAAGACTACATACCCTCAGTTAAATTATGCAATTAAATTATAAACGACATAGAGCCTGCTCAGCACCTAGGCATTCTCTAGCTTATTTAAATAGATCATGACGCTAACAATTTCAGGTCCAACTTTTGGGTCTAGTCTACTCTGCCTTATTTACAACCGTGGCCAAGTATTAGTCCTGTTTTTCATCATTGATGGACGTGAGTTTATTCTAATAATCAATTTGTGAAGGACAAAGAGCTTCTACATAATAATTTAAGAATACTGAGATGTAATGATGTTATCAATACTGCATGTAACCTGTCAGTGAGGTAAAGTTACTGTATTGTTACACTTTTGATCACCCAGACTTCACCAGAATTCTTGATCTGAAAAACTGGCAAGTAAGTCACACTCGTCTATATTTCCAGTACCTCCAGCCCCTGATGGCGCTGTAAACATCATAGCATGGTACTATGTCAGTGCTCCCACATCCATTGACAACCAGAACCAGAAAGTGCAGATGCACATGTTATTAAGCAATGACACCTGCTGAACACCATCCACAGTTTATGGAAGACACAAAAATATTTCAGCTCAGGTTTGGTTCGACTTTTAGCAAAAGTCTAATTTACTACCTAAATCATAAACTATGCTTTTCAAGACTATTATTGAGTCAGAGCCCAAGCTGGTATAAACAGATCCATTGAAGTCAAACAGCTGGGCCAAAGTTCATAGTTACAAGAACCTTGTCCAAAGAGAAGTTTTATGATACAGGCCCATTGGGTGCATATGATAAAAGTTGTTTATTTGGCACTCTGAGGGTGAAGGAGTTAAAATACATGTGAATATAAATATTATTCTTCAGAGATTAAACCCATAATCCTGTTTAAAGCCACTAGACTCTTCTGATCATACCATTATTGCTGGCATCTGGATTATATATTGAGGCTGCCACTGTTGCAAGACAGATTTTTAAATGTTTAAACATTTTAGACACATTTCAGACATTTATCAAATCGCATTTTTTTTAAATTGAAACTTTGAGTTTATTAAAAGGAGCCCCCAACCAATACATTCCCCCCAGCCCCCCATTCTTTTAATGGCACGAGGGCCACAGCATTAAGCACAACTCTTCTTTTATGCCAGCAATTTTCAAAGGCCAAGTTTAAGTTTGTACCTTTGAGATATTATTGATATAGGTGGAAACAAACACAGATACCACTTCAGCTGTCTTAATGCAAAACAAAGGCTACGAGCATTTCTTATCCCTGTTATCACACCACAAAGCTATTTATAGTGTGAAATAAGTCCTGCAAAATGCATAGTGTATACATTGGATCTGCTATTTCCATGTGCACCAGGGAAAATTCATCAGAAAAAAATGATTTTTTCAGTAATTTTAGAAGATCTACTGTAGCCTCATTTCAGATCTGTGTCCCTGAATGACAGGGGTTATATTTCTACATTGCAGCCAAAGTTTGAGGCATAGTCTGTTGCCCTTTGTGGAAGCTAAAGATTTTGGGTTGCACCTGTTGAAAGGAATTGGGATTTTTTTTACATTTGGTTGGCTTCAAGCCCACACTACCCAAAGAAGTCTTAGAGAACTGGAAGAAGGATGCTTAGATAAAGACTATGGTGAAAGTTGAGAATCCCCGGTGGGACGCTGATAGGATAGAGGCATTTCCTTCAATTGTTCCAACTCAGTCTCTTCAGTGTTGCCACCTATCCCACTTCTCGTCATCTCCCTCTCAGAAGGGCTTTTTCCAGTTACAGCTTGTGTTCCTTCCTATCAGAGGTGCATTAATAAGACTAGAAGGGCAAACTCCTGCCTGACTCCTCATTTAGCAGAATGTAAACAGCTGGAGTTTCAAACTTTAGGTTCTGGATTGTATGTGAGTATAGGTGAACCAACCATAAAAGCTCAGTTCACTGCTTAATTGTGTGCATAATGAAACTTAGAGAGATGACTAAAATTGCTCCAGTCTTGTTCTGTAACACATGATGTACATTGTGCTATCCACTTATCACTGAGAAATGTTCAGTCACAGATTCAAATATTCATGCATTATGAAATTCATTAGTATTATCAGACTATAAGGGGCAAACTTCATTCCTGATATAAATCAATGCAACATTATTTAGGCAGTTTACTCCAAGGATACATTCAGTCAAAAGTGTATTACCATCCATGGGTATCAGTTATGAGGAAATGAAAGGATCTTTAAAGCAGCTTTTGAAATAATAAGCTTCTGCGCATATAGAAGTATTTTATCTACTCTTCAAAAAGGAACAAGATATGAGTTTTCCTAGAGCACAAATACCAAAATATTCAGATCGTTAGGCTACCACCGTACGTGCGGCCCTTCTACTTTCTTTTTGATGCTAGTTAAAGGACGAAGGGAGATTTCCAGAGATGGTTTCTCCACTGACAATCTACCATCTCAGGGAAATTCTTTGTGGATAGATATCTCTGGCACCAGAACACAATAATAGAAATTATAAACTGAAATAAGTGTGTTTCTGTCTGTATTTGTGTTTCCACTGCCTGCTGTGCCAAGCAAAGTCACTGAGATTGTGCAGGAAAGTAGGAGGTTAGAGGGAAAGAGAGTAATTAGAGAGATACCCTCTCCCCCAACTATGTTGCTGTCCAATCCCAAGTGTGCTGTAATTTCTTTATTTTACAAATCCACAGCAATGCTTTTCAAAGTTCATTGAATTCTTTCTCTCAAACTTCTGTTCATTCCTGTCTTTTAGCTTCAGTACTTCATTTAACACATTCCTGTTCAATAATAAACCTTTTATTCAGATCAAACTCATTGTCATACTCTTGGAGTCTTCCCTCCAACCATCTTCTGAAATTTCTTAGAGTCATAAATTCTAAGGCCAGAAAGGACCATTGTGATTATCTACCTGACATCCTGAAAAGCAAGGCCATAGAATTTTCCACAAATAATTCCTAGAGTGTATAAAAAGATATGTCCAATTTCTTCACCTTGTCCCTTTGTTTCTTCTCCCCAAGTGCTTTGTGACCATCACCTCCCTGTATCTTCTCCAAAACCAGAGTCTCCGACTAGCACACTCATCCTCGGAATTCCAGGCTCTTGTTTCGGAGTCCATTAATCCAAACTGAAGACCTCCAGCTCCACCTGTCCCTAACTTTCAAAGACAAAAGTAACTTTTCACAGCAAGTATGCAAGGGGCAGGCCCCAGGTTGGTATCTTGCCTTAGCAAAGTGGGATGGTCATGAGGAAGAATTCTCTATTTGCTTAATGTCTCTTGGATCTTTGCTGGGGCACTGGCTGGTCAGTAGCCCTATCCATCTAAGGGGAAGAGGGATGGCTTCATTAAGTAACGTCAATCCAACAGGTCTGGGAGCCCCAAGTAGTACACACCAGAGAAGAGAGAAAAGGTAGGGCAAGGAAGAAAAAAAACCTTACTTTGCTATTTGTGCTTGAATAGCACACTCTACATTTCTCCAATTTCTTTTTTTAAAAAGCATGACTTTGAACAGCATTAAATATGAAAACTATTTGGGGAGTCAGAGCAGGAAGAATTGAACTTATTTTGGAACTTGCCATAAATTACATTGGCTCTTCTTTCAAAATTCTAGATTGTCAATATCTAGGGACAGTCACCCAGCTGTTAAGTTCTTACTATTGCTTATTCCATGCTCCAAAAGCATATTTAATGTATGCTTGTTCATACTAGTCTACCACCTGCAAATCAGTCAGCAAAAATATTTTCATTAAAAATACCTTGGCAGAAATGTTCTTTATGGCTATGTCCAGACCAGGGTTTTGTTTTGAAACAACAGCTGTTGTTTCGAAATAAAACCGGGCGTGTCCAAACGATGTTTCATTATTTCGAAATGATGGGACCCTGTTGTTTCGAAATAATGACCAGCATTTTGAAATAGTAAAACCTCGCATGCAATCAAAATAGCCGTTGTTTTGAAATGGTTGTTTCGAAAGAACGCTGTTCTGACATGTTATTTTGAAATAACCGTTATTTCGAAATAACACCTTTGCCCTTCTCCTTCCCAGGGCACCTTCCTTTTTATATATATTGGATGGGGGCATGGCCCAGTGAGGGGGCCATGTTGCCACACCTCCAATGCTGCCCCTCTCCTGAAGCGAAATAGCAAGTCCACACACAGGACACACTATTTTGCTTAGAGGGTTTCCCTTATTTCAAATTAACATTTTCTTATTTCCATTTAAGTTATTTAAAAATAAGGATTTTATTTCAAAATAACAGTTTATGTATGAACAGAGCCTATAAGTTCCACAGTTATTGCCATAAGACTATAAGGATGTGTATTTCCTTTTAAGATCACAAAGATTTGAATTAGATAAAAAGCTGTCCTCTTTCTTTGGAAATTTTCAAGACCTTGTTTCATGAAAAGTATTAAGATCCCCTATGTGAACTCAGTATGAGATGAAGAGTATTTCTCAAAGTTAGGTACTGACAAAGTGTATATCAAACCTAGTGGATTAGTGTACACACACACACACACACACACATACACACACACAGAGCACTCCTTCTGAGCAAATGGCAGGATTTCTTTCCCCCCTTCCTAGCTAATACTTGTGGGCATATGGGGTGAGTTTTTTGGATGTTCAATAGAGTGGTAATGTGGATATGGTATGGTTTTTCCCAGCAACCCCTCTATAAATTAGCTCTTTACCAATAACATTTATATATTTAAACACACCATCCATACACAATATTTTTATAAGAATTAATGCATATGGGTTTATGCATACAAATAGTTTTCTAAAAGGGATCAGCATAGTTTATGCACCTTTCTCCTGAGACAGAAAACATCAGCTCAAGCACAGGCCCCAGTTCAGGAAAGCACTTAAGCAGATGATTAAATTCTGTTTTCCTTAGTTGGTTGTAAGCACATATATAGGTGTTCTGCCAGGATAGGAGCCATAATTTGTTGTGTCCTACCATTAAAGGGAAATTGAAACCCAATTTCAATTGGGGGTGTGCTAATCACATCCACTATACTATTGTGTTCATTGTCCGGATGCCTAATTAATAATTTATTATTATATGCAAAATTACTTCATCACACACTTTATTATAAGACAAAGTATTTTCATAATTTTTTTCAGACTAAAAATGCTTTTTTCAGAAAATATACTGTAGATATTTCTGTGAAGGTCTGCAGCAGCACAAGTGATAAAGACATTATCAGCAGCCAAGTTTCCTTCCAACCTTTCATTTCTGAGTAATTTCTGCAATGAAGAGTGAAGTGTAATAGACATGAAGGAATGTGGCAATCCATTTGTTTTATTTCTATTAAATTATTGCTGATTGCAGGTTTGGGGGATGTGTGGGTGAAGTTGGCTGATTTATTTCAGTTTAGTCAGGAATGCTTTTTCAAAACACCTTTAACCTTTTTCTTCCAAACAGTTAATTTGGGTCACTACTTTTGCAATGAAGCTTTGATTGTTAGAGGAAATACTTCTGCATACTTTCGCTCTGCTGTAACAAAGGCAATATGCTGTGGGCCGCATGCCAACAGATCTTAAACACAGACTAAGGGAAGAGAGAACGATTAGTTTATGGTGGTCCTATAATCATAGTTTTTCTGTCTTATTGTTTTAATTGCTTAGCATATATTATACAGCATTATACAGCATATATAGGGTATCCACATTCCTCTGTTTTCTGGTAAGTGTTTTACAACTTTCATCAAACTAAAAACCACTTTAAAATGTCCAGCCAAATTACATCAGTGCAGTTTCAGCATGTTCTGTACATTGCTATTCAGCTTCTTACAAATAAATCTGCTCAAGACTGAGATGAATTGAACAGAGAATGCTGGAAGGAGTTAAGGAAGGGAAAAACAAACTTGCTACAAAGCACAGTAAGGACATAGCTTCTGTTCCTTGTCCACCAGGTTTTGGATGAGAGAAAGAAGATCTATTTGCTGCCAGTGTAGGATTGTTCTCATCCATTTTCTAAGCGCTTTCTGCAGTCTAGGTTTAAAAGTGTCTGACAAACGAACTTCTGCCAATTACCTAGGGAAGCTATTCCATAGCCTAATAAATCTCACTGCCAGGAAAATTTTCCTGATATTCTAGGTAACTTTTTCCTTTCTGAGATAAAAGGACATGGACACTAAGCATGTGTATTTCTGCTATAGGGGCATGTGCCTACCAGGTGTCCCTTACTCCTCACTAGCTGCTGTTACTTACAGAACAGGATTAGCCAACATGGGAGCATCACACAGCCCTCCTGCAATACCTGCCTTAGCCATCCAAGTGGCATGAGAGATTAAAACCCCTCCTCACTGGGTGCTCTCATTCAATGTTATTCCCAGGCTCTTGCTTCCATCAAAGCTCCACAACAAATGACAAACTTTCAGTCTATCCGAGTGGGTGTTCACTGCCTGGAGTTAGCGGTGCTTGCTCCCTCCCAAATCCATTTCACTCTGTCCTGCACTTTTCAATAGCACCTGAAAGATTTATCTTCCCCCATATACACATTCAGCAGAACTACACTGAACCTCCATTTGTTACCTTCCTTCCAGTTCCTTTCCTTCCCCTTCATCGACTGTTGTTATGTTTGTACAAGGGTGGTGTTTCATTGGGCTGCAATTTATTTGGTTTTGGGGCACAGTTCTTGTTCTTACTCCAGACACCAGTCACCTGCTCAGAGTCCCTATAGGTGGCACAACCTGGTATTTGTTAGTAAAGGATTGAACACTTAGAGATTCACACCTTTCTTTGGGACACTGAAGAACAAAAACTTATATGTAAAAGACTTAGTATTTATAGGAGACAAATTACTGTTGTCTCTGCCTCGTGTCAACAACAAATTCAAAGGGGATTGGTTGGAGCTGGTGAAACATGCTCAGCAAGGGTGCACTTTGTTTCTTTGGGGAATGGAGGTTTTGGTAGCTCAACTGGCTTATCAGCGTAGCACCTGAAAGAAAACATCTCATGATTCAAGTTCCCCTGTGAAAACTTTGCACTGTAAGTTAAGCCATTTGCTCTCCACTTCACAAATTCAAAGGCTATGGGAGGAGTAGAAACTACAGGTGATGGGGAAAAATATTTCCCCTCCAGAGAGTCCTGTGTCATTTTGGACTGACTTTTTAAAGGTTCTCGCATCCATGATCCCCCACGTGACCTTGATTTGCAACACATGCCTGCAATGCTGATTTGGTTTCCATGCAGAATTTACTTGGAAAGATGCATACACTCCCTCCTTCAAAAAGTTGAAATATTTCTTATAAATTAACAAACATGCAAAGCTCATCAGGTTGTAGCTCCTGCTAACTTAGAGAGTGGAAATGCTGCTCTCATTTTCATCATCTGGGAGATGGAGTGATACAGACACTGTGTTAGAGTTCATAAAGTGCAAATGGGTTCCAGATCAACCTGTAAGAGAAGCTTCCAACCAGAATAGGCAGAGAGAAAGACTATCACCTAATTCCATCCGCTGCTCAAATAGCCTCCTCCCTCCAAACTGAGTAAGAATTCAGGACAGAATTTAAGCATGTGCATCATCCTTCATTTAAGTGCTGCCCTACATCAAGATGCTGATCTGAGTAGGGCCCAAATATATTGTGTACAAACACTGCCTCGCATTCCTCCCCTCCAAAACATTCCCCGATTTCGTCCATGATGTTCACAAGAAACTGGCCAACCAGCAACAGATAAGTTACGGAGCACTGGCTATGTCATTTTTAATGAAAAGATACTCCAATATGTATAAACAAATGCATACATATTGTTTTGATTACAAGCCTCTCTTGCTTATTCTTTCTAATGTTGTTCATCTGAGCTCTTTGGTCCATGGACAGTTTCTTCCTATGGTTATAGGTAGTGCCTCACACAATGTAGAGGCTAAGAAAATACAAACAAATAATAAAATAAAATAAAAAATAAGGTAAAATAAAATGGTAAACATGCTTGATGTAGAAAACATCATCTATTATGGAGGGAAATAGTAACAATGTCTATAATTAAGGAGTGGCCTGAAACGACCCATAATAATCACTGATTTCAGCTTCTTTATAGTTAGGTTTGCCAGAATTTGATTATTATTTTTGAAAAATAATATCTCTGATTATTCTTAAGCCTTTGAAACTTTTTTTATCTATTTCAAAGTTCATAGTTGCAGAAAACAATTATGGTGGGTTCATACAATTGTTAAATGAGCATTGATGCTGACATTCAAAAATGTTAAAGCTTTATAAACCATTCAAACAAAAATTTTCAGAAGCATATAAAAAACCCCTCAAAACAAGTATTCTTAAATCAAATTTCACTTGTTTTTTTACTCATTCACTAGTCCACCTGTAACAAAACTAATTCAAAAGACTAGATCTCTGAACTCTTACTCTAATAACTTCTTAAGGAACATTTTTCTTATTCCACCTATCTGTAAAACTTGATTACTATCAATCAAAATATTTTTCTTGGTTCATGTTAACACATGGAAATCGACATTTACCAATTACTGATAGAAAAATCTAGTCCTTCCAAGCCTATTTATAACTTTGCAAAACATTAACCATGTGTTTGAAATGGTCCATTCCAGGTGTCTGCCTTAGGCACTATTGCTTTTGAAATTTAAATTTTCAGCAAAAATAGGCCAACTGTTTGTTTCCAAGAATGAGCTTAGGGGGAAATATATTGTTTTCCTCTGGTTTAAATAATTTATTTGAGAAGCTTTAGAACAGGGTAGGCAAACTTTTTGCCCAGAGGACCACGTCTGCCTCTAGGTGGGCCAGAGAGGGGAGTGGCCACCATGCTCCAGCCAGAGCACCGTGGCTGCACATGGTAGGAGAGGGGCACAGAGAAGGAGCAGAGCCAGGAGGGGGGGAGCAGCTGCTGTGCTCAGGCCAGGGGGTGAGTTTGGACCCACGTGGTGGGATAGGGGCAGCCGCAATGCACTGGTCAGGGCACCAACTCTGTATGCTGTGGGAAAGGAGTGGGCCTGGGAAAGAGGAG
The DNA here is from genome assembly GCA_007922195.1 of Podocnemis expansa. Taxonomy (NCBI): domain Eukaryota; kingdom Metazoa; phylum Chordata; order Testudines; family Podocnemididae; genus Podocnemis; species Podocnemis expansa. The sequence continues at coordinate 430,621 of ML682232.1, forward strand.
CAGTCACCATGCTCCAGCCAGGACACTGCTTTATCCACGTGGTCGGAGATGGCTGGACCTGGAGAGCCTAACGAAAAGCTCCCACAAGCCATAGTTTGCCTCCTTCTGCTCTAACACCTCTATGTTTTGTAGCAGGGCTTTTTTGTGTGTCAGGGAGGTGCCTTTTGCTAGTCCTCTGAATACATCCCTGATTTTGGCCAATTTAAAAGCCCTTTAACAAAAAACTCAGTTTGTACATGCTCAGTAGAAACTTGTTAGAGTTTGACAGCTAAATTCTCTGCAAATTATCTGCACTGAGAATATTTCAGCCTCGGGATGAAGGAAATGAGCAAGACTTTTTCTCCATTTGTTGTTCCAAGCCTCTGTGGCACCCAGCACTGGAATGGAGAGCAAGGAAACTGTCTCTCCTCTGCTCTTATTTCTCCCCCTGCTGGTACACAGTCAGCATGAAAGAAGAAACTGATTCATATAGAGAGAAGAAGAGCTGGATCCTGTGGACGGTGGGACTTTATCCAGCTCTCTGATATCCTCAGTTCAAAGCTGGACTCATCAGTGAGGTTTCATTCCTAAACCTACAAGTGACATGATCAGGCTCAGATGTAAGGGGAGGTGGGTTAAGGTTAGGGTGCACCATAATTCCAAAAATGCATAATCATAAATCAGATCATATACATATTCTAAAAGAGACTAACTCCTGTATCTTACATTGTACCACACACTTCAGGATTGGCTTACTTAATTCTGTGAACAGTATGGATCATGCGCTATCCACATGCCACAATATACACAAGCAACCTTAATTCTGGCATTTCTTAACTTTGAGCACATTGGTTTGCAATCTTAATGTTCTTTTAGCATAGGTTTTTGGATGCAGATGTGTGTATTATAAGTATAACTTCTGTACCATATATATCCATGCAGATTCTGTACCACAGATATAATAGCCAGACATAGAGAAGCTACACAGGATTTGGTGATGCTCTGATAGGCTGTTTCCATTCGACAAGTACAGTCAAGAATATGGCATGCTTATTCCTAAGTGTATTCCAGAACTACTTTCTTTAAAACAGAGCTGATCTTCACTTCCTCAGATCTTTCCTTCCTATACAGAACCAGGGTAAAAACACCATCTGGAGCCACTGCAAATGAAATACCTTGCAAGGCATCTCAAAGAATATTCAGGTACACTAGGTCTCCTATCACCAAACTTTGTGTTTTGCGCTAGACTTCAGTTCTCCTAGAAGCACCTCCAACCTCTGCCCCTCTCCCTGAAGAAAGCTTGTATATTCTTCTATCTATGCTACTTTTATGATCCTAGGTGGATCATTTGATGAGCATGTGCCATCTTGTTGGTATAGTGGCTATGCCAGCTATGCGTATTTAGTTCCGTTCAGAAAAGGTATAATGGTGGGAGGTATCAGAATTTAACTTTAGCATCTGAACATTCAGCAAGACTCAGACTAAAATCCCATGCCCTCATTCTGCCAAAAGACTGCACCTTCTCTGCTCCACTACTCTGTGTTTTTAGGCACAATGCCTAAAAAGTGGGAAACTAGAAGAATCCTGCACCGTTTTCCATAATATCACTTTCTCCTCCATATGAGAGCTATTCCATAACTATGCTGGTTTGGTAAGCCAGACAGAACAAAGATTGATTATGAAAATAATTCAGTAGCAAAAAAAGAAGAGTGGATTTGTTTTATCTTGTTCCAAGGCAAAGCAAGTTTATCCTCTTTTTCAGTGCAAATGTTAAGAGCATAGCTAATGGACCTTCACATATGATTTTCCCTGCTGTATTGTGGTAGGGCGCTGTCAATGTGAATAGGTTTTTCTTCAGTCTCTTCCCCTTAGACGCCACTCCCATAAAGAGCTGATACATTTCATTAGTTACCTATTATCACCATTTCTTAGGCAAATTTTCCTCTGGACAAGCTTGGAATGTTGTTGCGGACAAACGGTGTCTTTTCAGCAGGGGTGTTGCTGCCCCAGGAAGGGATCCGGGGCACGGCCCCAGGTCCCGCCCCCTGGCCCACAGGCCCCGCCCGCAGGCCATGCCGCCTGGGGACTGGGCTGCCGCGGCCGCGGGCAGCTGGGCCCTGGATCTCTGGCCCAATCGGGCCAGAGACTGGACGAGGGGCTTCCCGACCCAGGGCACCGGCGCTGGGATTCGGGGCACATGCCCCAGGTGCCCAGTGCCAGCGACGCCCCCTGCTTTTCAGTCCATTGCTAGAGCACAAGCCTCCTTGGAGGCTATTCTAGTGAGTGCATTTTGCTAACAGTGTTAAGAGCATAATCATTAACTTGTTTTTAGATAAAAGCTGTGAAGCAGAGGACTCTTATCTCTGTTTTGCCTCTTATCAGCAGGCATCTCAGCAGCTACTCTTCACCTCCAGACTACATACTGAATGGGGGTGTGGGACCAAGTTGACTGCAAATGCTAACAGCTGTGCCTGTGTGTCCCAGGAACACCGAAAACCTTGTCTTCTCAGCAACCTGCCCTCTCTGGGTGTGCTGTTTACTTTCCCCAGTTGTGTCTTCAAGGGTAATTTTCCTTGGCGGGAGAAACCTTACTAAACTATATCAAACATGAGAGAGGAACCTTATGGAAAAGTTGTATGCAATCTAATAGAAAATGACAACGTCTCTCTGAATTACTTCACCCAACCATATTACAGAATATAATATAGAACTTCTTTCTATAAAACTCTGGAAGATTATTTAAAAGAAAGGGAAAGTGGGGCTTATAATTCTCTACTAAAAGTATGAATTTCAGTCCTATTATAGTCTATGGGACCGTTTCCTGAAGCTCGAGTTGTCTAGTGGCTGAAGTGCAATATATGTGTAAGGACTCCTTGCTTCACTTCCTATTTCTGCAACTCACATAACCATTCAGATTTATACAGCTGTAAAACGAAGACAACAAAACTTGGCAAAACATGTTGGAGGGTTTCTCTTACTAAACAATGAGGTTACTTGGGGTTTCCTGTAACTCTTTATAGACAAGTCAGACAACCAGTATTTGTTGACTGCAGTGGTGTAGGTACGAAATTAAAGAAATAAATTCTCATTTCTTCACCATTTCTGGCACGAAATATTTCTGCTCTTAAAGTTGCTTCACTGGAGTAAGATCCTTGAGCTGGAGTAGTAAACTTCTGAGTGTTAAACAAGTGCTTAAGCACGTGAGCAGCCCTACTAAATTCAAAGCAACTGTCCTCTGTACATTAGGTTTCCTCCTCATCACCACACTTGTAAGCTGTCTTCCTTCTTGCTGGAATTTCTAGAGACCAGTGGAGGCTTCCCCACTGGGACACCTACCACTCTGCCCATTCAGAAAAAAAAGTGAAAATAAATCCACAGAAAGGGACAGCCACCCCACCCCACCCCACCCCCAATTCTGCGTATGTTATTCCCAGCTAGTTCATCAAAGTGTGAACATAGGTTTGCGGCACATTCCCATAGGGGCTCCAGAGCAGAAACAGCCTGTCAGCTACACCACAACTCCAGCTTTTGAACATACCCTTCAATAACTAGCATCTGTAGCACTCAGACGCCGGCAAGTTACAGTAGCCACTTAAAATTCTGAATATGATCCCACTGAAAAGAAATAGGATGGGAAGTGCCACCTGGAACCGGAATAAAATGAGGGAATCCTAAATTTCCTGCACATTCTGATTCCAGCTAAAAACATTTCTCATATTAGAAGATATCTATTTTTTCTAATATTTATTTATTTATTCTAATACGTTGTTCCACCCTGTTTGAATCCAAACAACTGCTTCAGTTTGCTGAAATAGTCTGACTCGATCCTATAAATTACATTTCTCTGCACTTATTTTCCCTCCCATGTTGTAAATTTTCCATCTTCAAGCATCTGACAATCTTCCATGAAAGCTGAAGCAATAAATAAATTAGTCTTTAGAAGTGACACCGGACTCCTTAGTTTTCTCTTTTAATTGACAAATAAATAAGCTATAGGATGTTTTATTAACCAATGTACTTTATTGTTCCATACAAATAATGTTCTGATGTAACTCTTATTCAACATCAAGTTAATAAAACACCTTAAATACATGTTTTACTTGTCATTAATGCAAGTCCTGTGTAGACTAATTGAATTAAATAGCAGTATGGGGAAATGACTGGTGTCAGGATCATTTAGAACAGGGGTCTCAGACACACGGCCCCTAAAGCTATTTCCTGTGGCCTGCAATGACACTATGGCTGTGTCCACACAAGGCTTTTATTTTGAAACAACAACCGTTGTTTCAAAATAAAAGTTGTCATGTCTGAACTACTTTTCTTTATTTTGAAATAACGTCCATCATTTTGGAACAATAAAACCTAGGTTGTAATCGAAATAGCAGTTATTTCAAAATAACACCATTTGGATGTTTTATTTCAAAATAACAATTATTTCAAAATAACACTTTTGCCCTTTTTCTTCCCAGGGTGCCTTCCTTTTTCTATATACTGGGTGGGGGCATGGTCCAGGAAGGGGGACATGTTGCCACATCTCCCATGCTGCCCCTCTCCTGTGTCCAGACATGCTATTTCACTTTGAGGGTTTCCCTTATTTCAAATTAACATTTTCTCATTTCAAATTAAGTTATTTCAAAATAACTCATTTTGAAATAACTTATTTCGAAATAAGCATTTACATGTGAACACAGCCTATCGTTACCAATATTTGCAATATCATTGTATGAAAAGGTTTCAGTGGTGCGGCCCTTGGGCTAATGTCCTAGTCTTTATGTGGCCTTATACTAGTTCTCATGTGGCCCTCGTGGTGATTTGATTTTGAGACGCATGATTTAGAACAAACAGGCCAATAATTCATAGTTCCTGGTAAGATTAAGCATCCCAATACTAGCATCCCAAATTTCAATATCTGGATCCATTCAGACCTGGAAGAACTGACACTGGAGCTCTAGTGTCTGCTACTGGTTATCACACAGGATATCTTGATGGTGAAGATTATGGTACTAGTTATTTGGGGGCAGGGATTAATGCACAAGAGAATATAACAATAGATCTCGCACATCCTTACTCTGCAAGTCACCCCATTGACTCCTCCTGCCCCAAATGCCCTAGAATTGATTCCCCTGCCAATAGTAAGGAGTGCACAAGTTCATCCTGTTCCCAGCATGAAAACATATTGTATGGACACTTCAAGCTGTTGTCACAAATATTCTTATCCACTTTAAAAGAAATTAATGAAATGAAACAGGCAGCATGTACTTCAGAATGCTGGTCTTCAGTTCTTTCCTGATATGTTAGGGATTCTTGCATTAAGAATGCATCCTGTTGCTAAATAAGGAACAAAAAGAAAACACAAGTTAAATTCTATCAATATAGTTCAAAAACTATCATTTCAGAAACAAAGCTCTATATTTGTTTCACCTGAGGATGTGATGTTGGATGGACAACTTGCTCTGTTTCAAAGCCAGGAGCCATTTAATCAGCATGTAACATCAAAATCAGGTATCACGGGAACCAGAACCAAGCTGTGAGTGATGCATATGCAGATGGTCAAGCACTTTAATTTCTCCCAGTGGAAGAAGTGTGATATTTTACTTCATTAGAATAGTAAAGAATTGTTGTAATGTCAGATGTGACAATTCCTTTAGCTCTATGCCACTTGTAAGTTAACTTCTTGGAAGAAGTTTAGGCATAGTCAATATCCTTAGAAAGAACATGACAGAAATATCACCAGAGAGCCAGAAGTCCTCTAACTAAACATGTGCTTCAGAAGCTGACCATTTGTTTGAAGGCATATGTAACATTTGTTTAAATTCCCATGCTATTGAGATGATTGACAAATAGCTGATTTGTCTGGTTTTCTCATTTTCTTCTAATAGACAAAAATGGATACAACAAATCCTCAAAGAGTATATTGAACCAAAGTTCACTGCTGTCTTTTGATCCCAAAATTCAACCTGAAATTTCAGATAAAACAGAAATTGTGTCACAGAAGGGGAGGGCTTAGTTTAAGACAACTGTTACTCAGTCAGCCATTTTTGGAAACTACTTCTCATAGTACTGTTAAACTTTCAATATCCAAACAAGAAGTCCTGTAGCACTTAAAGACTTTATTTTTTGCATGAGCTTACATGGGAGCAAATCCCACTTCATCAGATGCTTCAAAGCTTCTGACAAAGTGGGATTTTCTCCCAGGAAAGCTCATCCAAAAAATAAATTTGTTAGTCCATAAGTGCCATAGGACTCCTTGTTTGCTTGTTTTACTGAACTAGACTAACACAGCTACCCCTTCAGATCTTGATTTCAGTATCCAAATGTCAAGGTTCTAAAAAATCAACAATCTAATTCCTCTTCCAAAATTCCAACATATAATCCTATGACTGATGAAGAAACATCCAATTTGTTATGCAAACTGCAGATGCATATGAAGAAAATATATTAGCACAAAATTTTGAAACAGCAAACCCTCTATCTGCACGTAAAATCCTTTTCCTTGTGCTGTTTCATTTTCTTATAAATTTAAGTATTCGGAGTGAAAAAATTAGAAATACTGAAACCCACGGTGTATTTCCACTCTTAGGTTACTGGCTTAATAATGTAATATAAGTTGTCTATTATTATTTAATTTAAAAAAAAAGAATCCATCTAAATTCCAGCTGGTCTGTGTGATCCAGTCTGCTACAGGCAAAACAGCAGTGTTTACTCATTTCTGTATTTGAATTTGCTTGCACCTGCACCTGCCTGAATTCTAGCCTCGAAAACAACAAGTGGTTTTGATGAAACATTTGTTTTTCTTTTGAATTCTCTGCATGATCTGTCCATTAAAAAAAAAATCTAGTGCTATTAATCAAAAGCTGGATCAGGATTTCTGTATGGTAAGCTGATCTTGTGAGGATCAATATTTGCAAAAAATATGCCAGCTTTGGATGGCGTGGTGTTCTCTAAACCACAGAAACCTTTCATGAAAAACATCACAAGAAAAGAAGCTTGCAAATGAAATAGACAGTTTACTTTTCATTTATAAGGCTCATAGCTGGAATGTATGAATTATCTTCAGGCATTTAGAATGTACTGAAAATTTTCCTAACAGTTATGTCAGTTTGAAACTCCTACAGTTTTTGAGATACTCTGTACACATTTTTACAGTTATAGGCCAAAGTTTTCAAGACTGACTAGTGAGTGATAAGGGCTATGTCTACATTAGAAAGCTTAGTTCGGACTTGCTTAGTCTGAACTAAGCAGTTCCAGGTTAGTTCAAATTAACCTGAGCTTAGTTCAAACTAACCACAGCTTTTTAGTTTGAACTAAAAAAGTACAGCTAGTTTGAACTAAAAGTTAGTTCAAACTAAAAAAACCAGCTCTAGTTCGAACTAACCGCTTAGTTCGAACTTGTTTAGTTCAAACTAGCATGGCTATATCATGCTAGTTCAAACTAAAGTTCAAACTAAGCTTTGCTTAAAAATCTGCTAAAATTTTTTTTTAGTTTGAACTAGGCAAAGCCTAGTGTAGACAGGGGCCAAATTAGTCCGGAGTAAGCCTCCTTAATCCGAACTAATTTGCTAGTGTACACATAGCCTACCTAAGGACTCTAATTCTTAGAAAGTGTTGAACACATATCCTCTGAAAACCAAATCCATTTAAAGTGTCACATATTGAACACTCAAAAATTGAGGCAACCAAAACCATTAATCATTTCTGAAAAACCTAGCCACATATTTTATCTTAACTGTTCTGCTATGACTAGGGAAAAGAACAAGTACAAAGCCACTCACTCTTGTTACCCACAATTTGGGATGGGTTACAAAAGGCATATACAAACCTTCGAACTAGCTTTGGTCAAAAATTATAGAGTTTTCACAATAAATTTTGAACCAAAGTAATTTGTTTCATAGATGTTGGAAGGGGACGTTTTTTTTAATTTCACGTTTTTATCAATTTTTTGGTGTTAGAAATATTTGGACTTTTTAGTTTTAGCCCTTCTCACTCCCCCCTCCCCCCCATTTTGCCACTAAAAAAACGGGGATGATGGAGAGGAAAGACAGGAGAAAATACTTGGTCTGGGGTTCTACAATAAATATTTTTTTAAATACAAAAAATATAATTATATTATACTGTACTATATGGTCTATTATATTAAAGGGCATTTTAGGATGAAAAATCTTCTTTAAAAGATTTCAGCCATTTACATGATCTAAATCTTATAGTTTTAATACACAGAAGGGTAAGTTTCACAGCACCTTGGGAAAGAAGACAATAACCCAAACTTCTCCAAATCCCGCTGCTCATCAGTGCATCATGTCATTCTCTATTCTCCTTGAAGTGGATGTACAATACTCTTGCTATAAAATAGCATTTATTATGCTCTTTTGTCCTCATCCGCACCCTGCCTATATTCCTTACCACTGGATTTTTATTCCAAGTTTTAACAACATCAAAGGGTTATCAATGAACCCTTCTTGGTTTTCAAAACTTTTAAAAATATTTCTTTCTCCCCAAAATGACACGCACAGCTTGGGAACATACAAACTGTCAGACTAACTGAGATCCAAAATCCATCTAGCCCAGTATGCTGTTTCTGACAGTGGCCACTATCAGCAGCTTCCTAGGAAGTGCAATAAGGAGAAATGGGATAGTATGGCCCCTACATTCGGTCTCATCCCAATCCTTAATATGTAGAGATTGGCTTAAACCTCAGTTTATGGGGTTTCATGTCCCTTTCCACATTTCTATACTTAATTCTTTTAACTCTGGTTATCCATATGAATGTCCAATCCCTGTTGAGCAATAGTCAGTCCTAGAAAGGTGACAGGTATGATGTCAAACAAACGAGGAGTCCTGCGGCACTTAAAGACTAATACATGTATTTATTGCATGAGCTTTCATGGGAGAAAATCCCACTTCATTAGATGAAAGCTCATTCAATAAATAAATTGGTCAGTCTTTAATTACCACAGGCCTCCTTCTTTGTTTTACTGAACTAGACTAACACTGCTGCCCCTTTGGAATTTAGCAACATGCAAGGCATGATATCTATCCTCTGTCTGGGCTACAAATAGGGTAAAGCATTGTTATCAGCCCTGAAACTTCATGAGACATGGGTTCTTTGCATTGTGACATTAATGACATTAGAAATCCTGTTCTGGGCAATACTGACATGTTTCAGAAGCTTTCATGAAGCCTGTACATGAGCAGTGTGGCTCTGAACTGATGTGTATCTCTGCCACAATTTTACCCCTTAGGGATAACTGTATCAAGCAGGAGGGCTATGAGACAAGAAACATTTCCATTTTTTATTAACTCATTTGCCCACTTCTAATCCAAGACCTGGTCCTGAAAATCCTTCCTCGTGTAAGCAGGAAACAAGTCAGCTTCTGCCCAAAGTACACTGGTGACTTCAGCAGTTTGCAGACTCCTTTTCATAACAAATGTTTTACCCTGAGAAATTAATTTCAAAGAAGGATTGATGGTGTTTACTTCCAAGCAGCGTCAAGTTTTTAAGGAGTTATTTGGGGAGCCGCAGTAACAAATATTTGAAGCTAGCTCCATAGTGAGACCAAAAGTAAATTCTCAAGACAAATAAAAGGCAGTGGCCTCTCTTTCCCACTGCTGAAGCACAGCACACCTTGGTAGAGGATCAGTGGCAGGTCTGGTTGCTGGGAAGAAGCTGCAGAACTCGGCTCCTTCATTACAGTCAAAGCCATTTGTTTTGTTAACCACCTGTGAATGTTAACAAGTGATAATCTAGCTTGAGGAGACATAGATCCACAGCCTTCTTGAATAAATGCTGTACTTCCCTAGCTTGAACTTCTAAAAGCACAGTTCAAAAGAAATAGCCAAGTTCATTTTCATACACTGAAGCAGTCAGTAATTAACAACTCCTAATAAAACAGAGGAGGCTTTGTTACCTAGCATGTTGAATATATTCAGGCACCTCAGACTATATTCAGGCACCGACATGATTGTACTGATGTGTCTGAACACAGTATTCAGAGTGAAGCTCCGTGACACAATGCATCCTCAAAACAGACCCATGTGTAACTTGAAAGTGATGCATACTTTTTGTGCTGGCCATCTGTCCAGGTGCAAATTTTACCCCAGATGAATATTTTCCAAGGGATCATGCAGAGAAAGAGATCAAAGCTGCATTAACCCAATACAGCACACTACTGTTAAATTTAGCATTTAGTTCTATAGGATCCTTCTAAAAGTTTTGTCATTGTATATAATACCATAGTTCATTACTAAGTCAGAGCCTCAAGGGATTTTTCCCGTTATTAATTTTTTTCAACAAACAGCATTACACTACCAAACTCTTAGTCAAATATCAAACAATTCTGGTGTAGATCTTTCCATAGGCATAGTTTAAACTCTTGAGTGTCCTTCCCTAGTGCTATAATTAGTATTCTCCTGGTTCACCAAATTAAAATCATTTTTTCTGTAAGCAAGTTTTTTCTGTTATGTTTGGCGGGGTGTGCATGCAAACACCATGCTTTCCCAAAACCCATCTTTAAGAGCTTGATGCACTGCCCACTAAAGTCTCTGGGAAAACTGATCAGGTCTACGTCCTTGTCCCCAAAGTTCACGTGTAGTCATATTTCATCCAGTCATGTCAATGAAGATACCATGTAGCCATCCCAGTACAAATGAGCACACATCTTCCTCACAGAGGATCTGACCATAGCAAGTTTCATTTGGTACTTCTTCAAACTAATATTGGAATAATAGTTATTAAGGCTGAACTTTGAAGTGAGGAAATTCATGTTTCCCAGCAGAGACTGTAGGTTATTTATTATTCTTATCTGCCAGAAGCACTGGACTGCTGACAGTTAACTGTGCCTGTTTTACACTTGAAGAGCTCCTGTTTGTTTCATTTATGGTATTTTTATACGTGCTTTTAGCAAAGTATATTCTATTAATTAAATTAGAGAGGACTTTTTTTTTTTTTGGTGATTGAGATTGGTTCACATTCATCCAGTCATTAAACTCCCCATCCCTCCCTCCTACCTTTTACCTTCCACTCCAGTAACATGAATTTTCTTGGTATAAACTGGTATCAAACTGAGATTTTGCTTTGGGGGCATAGTGAAACGTGTGAAATATTCCTCCAAGGAGTTGCACTCCAGGCACTAAGGTCTATTCTGCTCTCAGGAAAAAAAAAAACCAAACCAGCTGTAGAAGTCTTTTAAACCATCAGTCAGAAAGGTTGCACTTTATTAGGTAACAAGCCGTTACCAGACACAGGGTCTTTGTCTTATATATGTAACTATTCCCCTCCTCAACCCACATCCCTCCAAAAAGAGTGCTCAGATTTTTCTTATTTACTATTTGTTCACCCTGTGTAACTTTACTTCAACCACCTCAAAACGCATTGGACTCCTCAACGTACTACCTGCTATCTTAACACCAAGATACTCCAACCTAGCTGTAGAAATATGGCCTGGTCCTAAGAAGTGAAAGTTCATCTAATCAGATACAGCACCAACAAGAGGATCATGTTCAAAATGGTCTCTTTGGGCACACCCACTTTCTGGCTCTCTTTTCCCCTTAACACTTTCACATAAAAGCCTTTGAGGGACCAGAGATTCAATGCCCTCAATGTGGATGAGCAACCCAAGTGCTGTGTGTCCACATGTGGCTCCCATTTCTACTTATGATGGAACGCAGCAATCTTTTGCTCCCCTCTACACACCTCATCAGAACTAACAGCATTAAGGCCTGTATCAGGTTTTCCTTAGATGTAAAGAAAAATCTAATTTGTAACTTTATCAGTTCTGGTGTGTCCTCTCCTGGAATAAAATACAGCACTTAGGCTTTTTCAGGAATAGCTACAGCTTAAAATCAATGTATTTTGAATTTTACTGACATCACAGTTTTAAGTAAAGAATCCATCACAACCTCACCTGCCATCCAAAATGTTATTCACAGCATCACAGCCTGGGAAGTATTTTCCTTCCTGAATAATCATTGTGAGTGGGAACCAAATCTTGCATTTTTGTGAACTTCAGTTTAGATACACTAAAAAAAGTAAAATTAAGCTTTGATCTTGCTCTTAGACCTCATAGAATTGAGTTTTATACAAAGACACATTGGAAGATGGGTGTACAAAAGGGTGAGCAATACGGGCCAACTCTGCTACCCTTTTCACTCATATAGTCTTACTGAACTCACAGCTTTGCCTATTTGGTCAATAGGCTATGCAAGTAATTGTAACACAACTGGAGTCCCCTTTTCTGTGGCAATAATTTGCAGTCTTTATTACACCTTCAAATCATGGATACAGTTACAGAGACCCTCATTATTTCCTGTGGCCGAGGTGGCATTGATATTTTCACCACCACATGACGAAATTACTTTCAAAGGGACAATATTTTATTAATCAAGTGGGAAAAGAATTGGGTAGAGATTAAAATAGTAGAATCATCAAGGAAAGCAAAGAAAAATCAAGTGATTACGCAGTGAATTTGACAGAGGAAGTGGATATGACAACCCGAACAAGGGAAGGTCAAGTCACATAAGTTACTGAAAGACATCAGAGAAATTATAATAGGAATCATGCAAAAGGAATCCTCAAGCCATTGTGGAACTGAAAACAGACCAAAATTCCTTGACAGAAGAAGTGGGCTCTGATCTGAAGTACTGGCATTTCCTTGAGGAAAAACTACCCCAGGGAGAGCATTCACCAGAAAAGAACTCATGGGTGATTTCTGATGGATCGAGTGCTAGCGTCTGAACCAGAGAGCAGGAGCTGGAGGAGGTACAAGCACTTGTGATAGACTAAGTGAGATGTCTTAAGGTCCCTGCTTAAGAAGTGTGGGAGCATGGAAATGGAAAAGTCTGACCCATCACCCCTGAACATAAGCAAAGAAAGCTGAGGAAGAGTCTGGGGAGCAAGAAAGTATCCCGAATAATTCCTCATCAAAGGAATAATTCATTACGTCATTCTGTCACAGTGCAGGTGACGCCAGGCAGCATGCAGGGAAGATGTCTCTGACATAGCTTGTGGAACTAGGAGAAAGCATGGCTAATGGAGCTTTTATATACATTGCTTAAAAAATAACTCAGGATTAGCCTCTCTTATAATAAATATGAATACTCTTTTAAGTTGCTACTTAAATGTCTCTAGAAAGAAGAAGAGCAGGGGAATGGCTCCTTTTTGCCTTTTGGCTAGAAGAGTGCAGGGCTTGCCAAATATTTGGTTGAGGATTTCTGATGTGAAGTTTAGACTGTGCGCCTTGATTAAGTCCTTTTGTGCAGCCAACATGGTGCACAGAAACATTAAACCAGCCCTCGTGGAGCTGAAGAGCATCCCACAATCATGGGGTGAATTCTTGACTGTCCATCACTAACACAAAAGGTATGTAGGAGGCAGCTTCTCAGAGAAGAGCTGTCAAAGTGATAATACTATTTGTCCTGAAGATCAGTCCCTAGTGGATCATGCTGGCCAGCCCAGCACAAATTTGAGCAGCCTCATGGCTGTCTAACTGGTTATAGAGAATGCTTTAAAGATAGCTTAAAGCCACCCACCTCCCCCAGTGTGTCTACCCTGAAAACCAGCAATTACTTTTATTAAAAACTAAAAGTCAGCTACATAATCAGTTAAAGACAGTATCTTGCTTATTCCACAACCCCATCCACACAGTCTTTGGCAGGCTATTGAGTTACACAGTATACTCAGCCAATGAAAAATAACTGAGAAGCATTATGTCATCAGACCAGACCCTAAGGGGACATCACCATCAGCTACGAAGTCAGAGAGTTGATTAACCCTTTTGAGGGTGTCACTTACACCACACCCTGCTTATTTGTAGTTACGTAGCTTGAAGGGAACAACAGAGGAAAAGAAGGGCATGCAAGCTCTCTAGCCCTCCACAACATCCTTGGCAAAGTGAAGTATTTAGTTTGGCATGCACATAGCCAGGGATGGATAAAACACTCAGTGAAAAAACAAACAAGATAAACAAAGTAATGGAGTATTTTAGGTTTTTTATGAGATTTTGCAGTTCAGTAATTTAAAACTGACCATTTGTTTTGGAGAAAAAATGGATTTTAATGGGACCAAAAATGAGCATAAATATAACATTTCTATCAGGCTGGCTGTATACAGAGGCCATGCAACCTTGACCATGTCACTTTAAGATTGGAGGAATACACTGAATGAGACTAGACTTTTTTTTCCTTTTAAATTCACTTACTTATTCTGTTCCTGTGTCTTTGCATTATAACCACATTCTTTCTGCATATCTTTAGGTGCATCTCAGGACTGTGCATGCGTTACCAACTCCAAGGCATTTAAAGTGATCTTTTCAGTCTGAAACAGGAGAGAGAATGCGTACTTTCCCATGCAACCAATCCCTTCCATACGCCTGCTGGCAACCGATTTTCATTGTTCATAAATCCAAGTCTTGTTTACCCTGGAATACAGGAAAAGTGAAAGGAGATTGCTAGTTGGTAAGCCACGGTGGCTTTTTTTTTTTTTTTTTTGGACTTTTGCTGTGAAGTGATAAATGATTCTCGGTCCCCCGTGGGTTAGAGGGCACCAAACTTCAAATAACTACAACATCCGATAACAAAGTTTTTCTCCATCATTTGCAATCAAAACACCAAGAACACAGCCCTCTGGACCTCTCATCCTTCATGTTCAATTGTAAATCCTGATTAAATAGCTTGCAGGTGTCAGGATTGGAGTATATTCATTGGGAGCCTAAACACAGCACCAGCTGGCTTCCTCATTTGCCAGTTGTAGTTGCTTCTTTGTTTTGAAACTGTTGACAGCACAACTAAAAATATTCCTTTGGGTAGAGACGGAGTTAAATAACAAGCAGGATGAGTAAGAGAACAGCTGTAGATATTTTTCTGTGTTTAACATACCTGCCTTGTTGATTTATAGTAAGTCCCCTATATAATGTACATTTTGTGTAATCCAAAACATTTAACCTTTGGAGCTGGGGCTGTGATAAAGCTATCAGATACAGGAAAGGGCTGTGACAGGCTTTGTATTACCAACATTTTTCTCAAAGGAAAATTGAAATATAATTTCACCTCACTTTCACTATACACACTCAACATGCAATAATATGCTATATCTGATGCTATCAGCTAAACAATAGCCCAGGCAGCTACACAGCAGGATGGAGAAGAAAAGGCTGAATTTTGCTAGTCCTCAAAATCTTACTCCTGTGAGGAGTACAACTTCAGCATGACTGGTGGCCTGAATAAGGATTTTGGCTTTTCTTCTAATATGCCCTCTTTTTTGCTCATCAGCTGTGACTAACTTCAAAGAACACAGTGACTATCTCTGCTTTATAGTTGATGCACACACAAGGACATTAGCAACCTGCGAAAACTAACTCTATTAATCTTCATTTGAACTTCAAAATTCATCTTACCCATTAGTTGCCACTGAAACAATGTCCCACTACGTAATGGGGCTCTGTTCTGTTGGTGTTGCTGGTTTAAGATACAATAGCGAGGTCCTGACCACTTGCGGTCAAAAATTATGTCACTTTCTGCTATTTGTTAAAGATAGGGTACTATCCAGATTGCAGTCTGAAATTACACAGGCCATCTAAAAATCGCCTATATTTTTCCAAGGGTATGTCTATATTTGCAAGTTAGTTCAAATTAAGGAGGCTTAATTTGAACTAGCTTAGTACCTGTCTACACTAGGCTTTCATTAGTTCAAATTAAGGAATTCCTTAATCTGAACTAATGAAATCTTAGTTCAAATTAGTCAGACCTGCTGGTTAGTTTGAACTAAGCACTTAGTTCAATCCTTAGTTCCAACTAAGGATGGTATAGACAAGGATTAACCCTTAGTTTGAACTTCATAAAATTCAGACTAAGGGCAGTTAGCTAAATTAAGAGCGGACTAATTTAACTTAATGTTAAGTCAAATTAGTCCACTTTGTTAATTCGAACTAATAAATTCAAGTTTAGTTCAAACTAAACTCAAACTTATTAGTAGGAATTAACAAGTTCAAACTAACTTTTCCTAGTATAGACATAGTCAAATAATTTTTGTCTTTACTTCCCGTCCCAAACTTTCATCTAGAATAATTACCGTGTTGTAATGCAAATGTTCCTTAATTTCAGTAGTTGGTATGTATTGAATACATGTAAACAGGGAGACATTACGTGTACAAAAAATATTATTAATTTTGCTGTAAAAGTGGGGGAAAAGTGCAAAAATGAAAAATTGGGTAATTTCATTTTTTTTTGAACACTGCACGTAAGCAGAGCAATATATTCTGGTTTTCAGCTAATTAGTTCATGATAAACTCAGACAAGATATTGGACATTTTACACATTTGTATTTATGCTTGGAAACGATCCTCTAAAAAAGACAGAGGCCAAATACTCTTACAGCAACCTGCATAGTAATGAGGCACTCAATGACTGAAGACTAACTGGGCTTGTTTTTCGCCAACATCAGTCCTCCTGCAAAATTCAAAGCATGTTTTAGAGATTATTTTTTAACACCAAGTTTTTAACAGGCTAAATTTGCATTGCTGCTTTGATATATTCTTCCATGTAAGTAATATAATAAGAGAACTTCAGAACTTAAGAGCCTCGGGTGGTACAGAGAGTTAATGTCAGTGTTTAAAACAACACGAATTTACTCTGTTCACGTCTGACAGGCAGAGCAGATAATCAATTTGCAGCAAGGGCCAAAGATCACAGATTTTAGGGGAGCCTGGGGAACAATTTCCCCAATTGTTGCAGTGGAGTGTATAGATGAAAGGGCAAAAGGCTGGTGTTGGGTTGGGGTGCGTTTTTTCCCCCCATCTTTAATGATAACACTGTTTTCTGAAACTACACACAACAGGCAGGAAGAACTTGCGCAGATTTCCAAAGATATTTCAAGTTTGTGTGCTGAAACACATTAAAGAGTTGGGTAACATGCTAGCCTTTTAACTTTGGAGACCTGGGTTCAAATTTAAATAAGGTAACAAGCAGAAAGTGAATTTGGTAGTTCCCTTCTTATTGGCCATTAGTCCTCATCACAGAATTATATTCCAGTTTGTCAAACTCAAGGCCAAATTCTGCTCTCATTTACATCACTATTTAAACCTTGAGTAACTCAGCCAAAGTCAGGGGAGATGCTCTGGCTTTATACAGATGTTAACAAAATGAGACCTTGGCCTTTCATCTTCATAAACAAACAGTCTGGCTCTTTAAGTAGTGCTGCTACAGAACTAAAGTACAGCATGTGAATGCAGAATCAGGTTTCCCCATCTGTACTCAGTGTCCAGGACTGGAATAGGAAGGGTGATGCAGGCAGGATTGTGAAATACTTCAAAGAACCAGGCAGCTTGGAAATAGGCCCTGAGCATGTCTCATTTATGGACAAACAGTTCAAACACAACGAGACTATAATTTTACCATTTCAGATGAGGTTGCATTGCATCTTCTCCAGGTCATACATAACAGTGTATTAAAAGTTATTTTTTAGACTTTTTGATTGAATTAGGTTTCAGAATGCACTAGGCACTTTCCAAACATAGTGAAAGACAGTCTCTGTCCTGAAAAGCTAATTGTGTGATTTAATATAGAATAATAAAATAACAATACAAATAACATAGTCAAAGGCACTATGGGACCCTGGTCCATGACTAAGGCTCACGGTGCTACAGTAACAGAGATAATAAATAACAATAGAATGGGAAAAAAAGAAATGGGTTTAAAGGTATTTCACTGTTTACCTTTATTTTTCCTAATGTGCTGTAGCCCAACATGCCCCCATTGAGGAATATGAATTCTTAGAGTCACAGAGGAAAGAAAAGTAAGAGACTAGATCATTGAAATCCATTTCTTTGGGGTCAGTCTAGCATTGTTCCATACACAGCATTTTCTAGTATTTTGTCTAATTTCATTTTAAAAATCCCAAGCAAACGGGCTTCCATTACTTTCTGAGGGAATCTATTCCATAGACCAATCACCTCATTTGCAAGAAAATCTTCATACACCCTCACTCAAAATGTTCTTAATTTCAACTCTTGTTATATTCTTGTGTATCACACAAAATAATTCCAGTAGAGCCTCAGCATTAATGCCCACCAAGAAATCTGAGACTGTTACTTCCATCTTTGGTTAACTTTTTTCCAAATATGACTACACATATCAAATCCAGATTTCGGAAGTGACCTCTGAGTTTCCATTTTCAATTAGTCACAGACACGATCTTGCAGGTGCAAATTATTGTCAGTGTGTTTTACGATCCTCAGATATTCCCAAGATGTCTCTTGCAACATGCCATAAAGAAAGTAAAGCCCAAGCTCTGTCTTATCTGCAGTAGAAAGTTGTTCCACAGTCACATAACCTTTATTAGACAGTATTGTCTCTGGCATCCTCAAATTATACCAAGTTCTGTTGACTCAAAAGTGTCTTATATGAATAAAGTTTCCAGACTGACTAAGTTCTAGCATAAAGTTTAAGCTCCACAAGGGACAAGTGAAACAAACAAGGAGTCTTGTGATACTTTTAAAGACTAACAAATTTATTTATCGCATGAGCTTTCATGGGGGAAATCCCACTTCATCAGATGCCTGAAGATGGAGAACTTACAGAATGAGGCTCGTTTATTTTGCTGAACGAGGCTGACATGGCTACCCCTTTGGAAACTGTCAACATGAAAGGGACAGGTGAGGATTTTATAAACACACAGATCTTCTTGCATCCAAACACATTCAATTAGCTTTAGACTACATCAGTCTTGGAGACACCAATACAATATCGCTAGTGGAGGAAAAACAGGGGATACTTGTTTGCCAGGGATAATATGGTAAAGATTTCAGGGTGCCTATGGAAGGGAATGGCACGTTCCAAACAGGTAGCCATGTGAGTCTAGTTCAGCAAAACAAACAAGGAGTCCTGTGGCACTTTTAAAGACTAACGAATTTATTTATAGCATGACCTCTCATAGGAGACAAAGTGGGATTTTCTCCCACAAAAGCTCATGTGATAAATAAATTTGTTAGTCTTTAAAAGTGCCACAGGACTCCTTGTTTGCTTTTATGGAAAGGAATGAACCTCCTAAGGATACTTTGCAGTTGGATGCGGTTTTCTGGACAGCAGGAGCAAGACTGTAGGTTCTTGTCGTAAATTATGAGGCCATTTAAGCAAAAGTATTTTTCCTCCAGTTACTCTCAATTCCCCTATTGTCAGAGTCAGCCAGACAGCGTCTGTATCAATCTTCCATCCATGCCTTCGCAGGAGCAAATGTACTTTATTCTCAGTGCCTTAAAGGTCTGGCTAAAATTTCTTTTTAAAACAAATTTCTATGTTCATTCAAAAACATTGTTACGGTAGGTTGAGAAATTTTAATCATCATGAGCTAGAGTCAACAAATTCTGCCAGCTAAGAATGAAAATAAGAAGGCTATGTTTTTAGAAATATCTGAATAGAGACACTTCAACCCACTGGAGAAGAAGTGCTGACTTAAGAGTTGTTTTTTGTTATCGTTGTTGGTTTGTTTGTTTTTTTAGTGTGACTCTTCTTCTCTAGGTTCTTAAACATTTCCTGAATCCTAAGCTGGAAAAAGTATGAATCATAAAACTCCAAAAATATAGGCAAGATATTGTTTACAGTTCAGCATCAGAAATATTTGTGGAAGCCACAAAATGGGCTTTGCTACAAAGAGACTCGCTCAAGAAAGTGTCCCCTGTTCTTTGCTAACACCACTCATCTCAGACCTGAGAAAAGATACGTTGGCCCCGCACACTTCTTTCAGTGACAAGTGGCATACATGCACACACCCCTAGCATGGATAGAAATAGCAGTGTATACTGTGGGATGTTGCTTAGACAAGTTGAGTAAAGACAATGCTGAACCTTGTGGGTATGTACATGGGAATGAACCCTACATGGTTCTCTACTCACCCAAGCACGCGTTCACCACCTACACTGCCTCCTTGCTGTTGGACTCTTTCCCTGCTACAGTGAAAGGCTCCAGGAGCAGTAGGGAAGGCAACAAGGAAAGCCTGAAACAGCTCCTCACTGCCCAGCCTTTCTCTGTTGCCGCCCTCCTGCCAGAGACTTTCACTGACTTATGTAGCTACTTACTGCAACATGGACAGAGCCTGCTTGTCACCACTGCATGTAGCTACACATGCCCTAATGCTGCTGAAAGTGATGTGCAGCGTAGACAGAGCCAAACTCATCACACCAACCACACCTGACAAGATATTAATCCATAAAGAGTAATGTGCAGTATCTGCAGAACGCTCATAATTTATCAAGATTCATAAGCACAGTGAGAGGTATGCATGGGTAATATTTAAGGGACAATGTATATTGAAAGAATGCTATTTGATCTGAAGTAAAAATTAGTCACCAGGGGACAATAGGTCTTGGTGATGCCCCTTTTCAGCAAGGGACATTTGTCACCCTACCTTGTTTGGCTGGTTCTGCAATGCAAGGCTCAACTGTTTTGCTTCATGCTCCACTAAGACTTTGAATGGAAAACTATCAGTGACAAACAAACAATCAAAACCACTTAAAGATAAAAAGAAACTTTTACAAGTCAGGGTTTGCTCTATAGGTGAATGAATTTCAGTGTAATGCAGAGGAAGAAGCAGCACTGTGCAGACATTCACTGAGGAAACCTTTTGTGGAGCAGGGGGCACTACCATGAATAGTTGAATTCTGCTTCTGAGATACCAGCCAACTCTGCAATGCAGTGAACTTTGAGGAGAAAATCTGTGTCATGACACAGGAAAGGCAATTAATGATAAAGATGGACCCAAGTTTGGTTTGTATTGTGACCGTTTGTTTCCATTACTTTATCTTATTTATAGTTAAATATTCAGTATTTTTAAAATAAAATTACTTTTGTTTTATTACAAGTACTGTATGGTTTACAAGAGCAGTAGTTTAAGGTAAATCTGGAAAAGGCAGGTGCAGTGCACATCTGAGGCACAAAGAATCTGGAATTTCCAAGAGCAACCAATGTCAGGAGCTGGATATCACAGAGGAACAACGATTCAAAGGGAATGGGCAACTGAGGTGCACCTATGTTAACCTGCAAGGCAAAGTTAAGGCTAGCATAGTTCAGAGATGAGCGGCAGAGCACCAGAAAGGCTTTTGGTGACAGGAAGCTGACACCTAACAATCCCAGGAAAGACTCCTTCTCTCAAGCAGCAGAGCTCCACATTGTGACTCACAGTTCTGCAGGGGTTAAAGTAATCCAGAACGCAGCTCTCGGGCCCACAGATTTGAGGGGGCCAGAGTTCTGGGGCCCTGAAAAATAGAAGAATCAGGTGAAATGCATATTCTGCCTGCCCTGGCCCAGGAGCTGTGGCCAGGCTGGGGGGGTGGGGTTCAAATCTCCTGCCCTGAGCATGCTCAGATGCATGCTTAAGGTAGAGCAACCTAGCCAGGGAGCAGCTCTGGCCAGGTAAGAGGGGGCAAAAGTGTGGATCAGGGAGTCAGCATGGGGGCCAGAGATTAGGTGAGTTCCAGGGCCCATCAAATTATACTTGAACCACTGCAGTTCTGGATGGTCAAAGACCCATCACAAATATCATTTCGACTTGTTCAGCAGAAATATACTGCCCCATGAAACAGTTTTGAGCTAGTTCCATGGAGGTGAACCTCAGAAACTCTTAACAGGTTGAGTGTCTCTTACAAGAACCCTGTCTGCCTAGATCACTAAAGCCAAACACATACCCCACGGTCACAGGAGATTTTCTTCCTCTTCTTCCAAAGTTCTAAGCCGAAGTAGCAATGGTGAATCCTACAACCATGAGTCCAAAGAAGCCTAGCACGGGTTATGATAGGCTTGGCTGAGAATTGTAGCTTCAACACACATTTGCAAGTCTTAAAGAGCATTTGCCTACTCTTAACATGGCAAACTGGTCTCAGAGATGGGTTTAGAATGGCACCCTGAATGCCGCTGGAGAGAGCCCCCACTTTTATAGTGAGAAGGTCACATTAGTCTCATTTGCCTCTTTGCCAGGGATCATTCTGGAAGAAAGTCATGTGTCAAGAAATAACCATTATACACTAAAGGAGAGCCATAGGGGCCTCAATCACTTGTGATAACTCAAAGGACACAAAAGGTTTCACAGCATGTAAAGAAAAAAGTCTTCAAAAAACACATAGGATGCATTCCACACTACAGTTTGCAGACAAAAGCAGCAAGAGTCTTGTGGCATCCTATAGACTAACAAATTTCTTCTGGCATAAGCTTTCGTGGGCTCCAACCCACTTTGTCAGATGCAACAGACAAGTCCCTACTAAACAGCAGCAGAAAGGGATGAACGCAATGGAGTGACAGACCATAAAATGCCAGTAATGTGTTTGCACTGAGTGTGGTACTCACCCAAGGCACAGTTACTAACTAATGAACATTCTTCTTGTTTATTTTGATTTGCATGCTACCTCATAAAAAGAGAGGATTTACAAACCTTGGTGAAGGTGTTTTAACTTTATTTGAAAGGCACCGGTGAGAATATGAACAATGATGACAGACTGCCACATCATTAAACAAGGCATAACAGTAGATCAGTAGAGACTGTTATAATCACTATGATCCAATGTCTGAAGGAAATGATGAAAACAATCATCATTTACAGAAACACTTTGTATTTCTACTTGAGCGTTTCCTATAGGCATGGCCCGCACACTCTTAATTCACGCACTTGTAAGCCATCCTTGTAAACTACTGCCTTCCATCTGATTAAAAAGACAAATCAACACAGTTGAGAAGCACATATTTTTCAAAGATTTACTCCATAATCAGAACAGCACAGCCCAAGCTTTTGTACAACACAGTCCTATAAATGATAGCATAAAAAATCATTATACACATGATACATATTCCAGCTCATCTGACTGTGATTCAAAGTGTGAGATGTAAGCATTAATTTTATTTAAATCTGAGCTCAATGTTTATACTTTCTAGTTTTCTTATTGCCATTTAATAAAATGTTCACAAATTCCCTCAAAGGGAAACAGAATAATTGGATAGGATGAGAACCATTCCCACTCTATCAAACCGCACACAAGTTCTTCACCTTGCCATCTGTCCTTCTCGGGTATACACCAGGCTTAGTGAGCATAAAAAGTCAGAAAACACAAGCCTTGCAAAAGAAACCAAATAATACAGTTGTTTCCCTGCTGTGCATGCCATTAAAAATAAGTCATTGATCATCAACAGTAGTTCAAAGTACCATGATATTTTGTTTTCTCAGTTTAGGGAATACCAAGGATAGGTAGTACAGGAACTATCACATTGTGGCACTTACTGTAGTTCATACTGTATCTTTTATCCCCCCTAAATAGCCACTATGGGCATAATTATTTCCTCGTATTAGCAGTGTTGATTTTAGCTCCAATGTTCTGCATGGACGGAATTCCCTCAGCATTTCACGATGACTCCCAAGCATCAAGTAAGAGCAAAACTGCACAGGCTACATCAGTTATAACTATCTGAGTACAGAATTTTACCCTACGTCTAACAATATCTGATGACTACTTTATACTCTGTAGTAACTTCAATGCTAATCTCATAAATCAGACACTACACTTTACAGGTACTCTTTACATACCATATAAAGGTAACCTTCAACTAACTTAATTTTACCCTCCCCCCTTTATGGACTGAATTAGTAGGTAGTATGGTAAAAGTCAGAACACTTTTGGCACATAGACTATCGCCATACTACTTCCTGAACCGTCTATTTACATTAAATTGCTATTATTACCTTCTCTCTAACAAGATGATGACAGCAAAGAGTATTCTGAGGCAACCATTGGTGTTATTCTGTTTCTGGGCTTACAGATACAGAGCCTTAAGTCAACTTTAAATAAATAGTTGGCAAAACAAGATAGTTACTGATTAGGGTGTATCAAATATTTTAGGTTCGATCCCTACAGAACTGTCCGTATCTTGAAAACTCTTTCAGATTGCATAGGTATGCTGGTTGGTAATGGACCTGGTGCAGAGTTTTCTGGATTTTAGGATTAAGACTGGTTGGGTATGTCCACACGTATCTTTTAAATTGAAATAACACTGCTTATTTCAATTTTAAAAAGATTAGATCCACACAACATTTTCTTGTTTCGAAATGATGAGCATTATTTTGAAATAGCTTAAACCTACTTTAATTCGAATCATCTGTTATTTTGAAATGGTTATTTCAAAATAATGCTGTTCAGATGTGTTATTTCAAAATAACCATTATTTCGAAATACTTTTGCCCTTCTCCTTCCCATGGTGCCTTCCTTTTTGTATATATTGGGTGGAGGCATGGTCCAGTGAGGAGGTCATGTTGCCACACCTCCCATGGTGCCCCCCCTCTTGATTTGAAATAGCAAGTCTTGCTTCTGGACTTGCTATTTCGATTTGAGGGTTTTGCTTATTTCAATTTAAATTAATTTGAATTAAGGATTTTATTTCAAATTAACTTATTTAGATTTAACTTAAATCAAATTAACCCTGTACCTGTGGACATAGCTGTTGAGTCCTGCCCTGTCCACACAAACCAGAAAAATAGTCTTGGTGTTGCCAGATCAGTTCTTCAAATTCTTTCAGTTCACAGGCAGTTTTTATATTGTAAAGGAGGCTAATCAGACCTCAGATGTCTCCAACCATTACATAGATTAGCCTGCTGCAAGACCCCCACCTAGCAAAGCACACGTGAGTAACTTAAAGCACATGAGTAAGTCCATTGAGATTATCACTTGCTCCTTTTCCCCTCCTCTTGTTCTCTCTCCTGTCACTTTGATTAACTATCTGTTTCTGTAATAGATGACCCCAGACACCTTTTATGATAATATTTTTAGCTCCATTACAGGCACGTGTTAAATTGGCAAGGGACACCTCGCTGGGTGTATCCCGCATTCCACTCCTCATGCCTGGCACCTCGGGTTGTCACGTTCATTCTTACATCTGAATGACAGCAGAGTTGTTATTGGAATCTGAATATTCTGGCAGTAAGCAAACATCAATCAAAGGATGTTCTGTCAGAATCAAAGGCAACACATAAATGATGTTGGCTGTAACTCCATTATATTGTCACTGAGTTTTTTTGCAGGTTGATGCAAGACAATAGGGAATCAGTTATTGACAAGAATATATCACTTACCAATGATCAAAATGACCATGCAATGAAAAACTAAAGAGTTATAAATCATATTAGTCAATGCCAATTTCTATATCATAAAAAAAGTTGAATGCACTCCTGATCTATATTAGTTTAATGCCAACAGAAAATACTCCACATCTGAAGAAAGGGGTGACTTTCAGCACAAAACTGCACTGGCCACTAGAATATCAACAACGCTAACAGACAGAGTAAAATTAATTTAAATTACAGAGACTGAGTTCAATGTATTTCTTTGCACTTCGTTAACTTGTATTAATTCCAGCAAACTCTGCTTTACACTGGCAAACTGCTGCTGACCAGTACAGGAAATTATTTTCCGAGTTAACACAGATTTTATTAGACGTTCATATTCTGTCTTCCTGAATGTGCCACAAGATATAGTGAGACTACTGTACATAATTTGTACAGCAACAAAAACAAACTATATAAAATCTCCTAATACTTAAATCAAGATATTTTTCATAGAGCTCATATGTTTGATTTACCAGTATTTTCATCAAATGTCACAGCCAATTCTATTTAATGCAATTGAAAGCTCTTTCATGTAGCATCAACTTAAATAATCACATTTTTTTCAGCAAATGAAATGAGAGGCAGTCCAGCACATTTAAGCAGCCTCAAGAGTACTGTTGAGGTTTGGCTAAATAGTGATCAGATGAAAAATTTGTTGGTTAACTTTTACCAGTGATATCCACGCGAAGAGAGTCTGCACTCAAACATTGAACAACATTTGTCTGTTTTCCTTTAAATTAATGTTGTTCACTTAGAGATTATATAATGAACAGATGTACAGATGATGTTAATAGTCCCTTCTGGAAACATTAACCACAAAGTTTTGCTTATTATTTGCTGGAAGTATTTAAAAGTTAAAGTCTCTCCAGAACTGTCACCAATGAAATATTGCTTTTGCTAAGAGTTAAGCTGCAAAAGAGGGATTATTTTACAACACTGGTGTCTTTTTTGAGGTTTTTATTTAAGGAGGAAAATGGTGTTAACATGGTAAAAACATGGACCAACAATGACAATATGTTTCCGCTTTAAAAAAACACAGCACAAAACCCAACTCTAACAAACTGTTTTAATGCTTCAGTAAATAGTTGGCATCCAGAAAAGAGATTTTCTTTGTCAATATGATATTAACATGATACTTTCCATTCCCAGCTCACTGAGCAAACATTAACCAGATTCAGCGTAAGTGAAGGGCAAGGCCTTATTACCAGAGAAAATTCAGTTTCTACTCCACATGGATTCCCACATGCAAAAAGAACATTTTGCAGGTGAGCTGCTTAGTTACCACTTTGAAAAACTTGTGTGTGTGTGTGTTGAAATGCTTAACATATGTACAAAAATGCTCAAATAGCTAGATTTTAAAAAAAACTACCCCTACTAAGTATCTAACGCTATGGCTAAACCAGCATTTATTCCATCAAAACTTCTGTCACATGGAGTTCTCCTGTCAGCATAGCTACTGCTGCTCATTTACATGGTTTTATTATGTTGGCAGAAGAGCTCTCTTCCATCAATATCACACAGGTACACAAGCACTTTTACACACTGTAATGATCCATCTGTGCCACTGTAAGTTTTAAGCCTAGACTAGACTCTCAGAGCAGGCCATTTCATGCTAATCTCAGTGTTTCACTGGCCTGGAAGTCAAAAGGTTCAGGTTCTTTTCTCAATTCTGCAATAGACTTGCTGTACCACCTCGGGTAAATCACATAGACCCCACTTCAGAAAAGCACTTAGCCACATTCTTGGGTTCATCCCTATTCAGGAATGCATGCAAGCACCCACAACTAAGTGAAACCAATGCAAGCCGCAGCTGCCCATCATCTCTGATATTTGTACCCTATTAGCCTCTCATTGTGTGTTTCCACACAAGTTAAATGGTGATACCTGCTTCACATGAGACTTAATTAACGTTTTTAAGGAATTTGATGAGACGAAGGATATTACTTTGTTGTAACAGGACCATAATGATGAGTATCTAGGTAACAAGAAGACTCATCTGTTGTCTTCAAAATTAAATAGAACCAACACTGAATAATGGAAGACCTGGCCATAAAGGGATGCTTTCATTACTTGATTTCTCAGACACAGACAAGACCAACATATTCTTATAATCTGACCTCCTACACAAGGCAGGCCACAAAACCTCACCTACCCCCTCCTGTAATGAACCTCTAACCTATGAATGAATTATTTAAGGCCTCAAATCATGGTTTAAAGACTTCAAAGTGAGCCATACCCCCTGCTACAGAGGAAGGTGCAGAACCCCCAGAACCTCTGCCAATCTGCCCTGGGGAAAAATTCCCTCCTGATCCCAAATATGGCAATCAATTAAACGTTGAGCATGTGTGCAAGTCTTATCAGCCCAATGCCCAAGAACAAATTCTCTGTAATAATGCAGAACCCACCCCATCTAATATCCCATCTCCAGTCATTGGCACATCCACCACCAGTAGTCAGAAATCAGTTAATAACCAAATTAGGCTGTCCCATCATACAATCCCCTCCATAAATTTACTAATCACACCTTTGAAGTCAGCAAGGTTTTTTTGCCCCCACAGCACCATTTGAAAGGCTATTCCAGAAGTTTACTCCTCTGATGGTTAGAAACATATGTAAGTTCAAGTCTAAATTTCCCAATGGACAGTTTGTATCCATTTGTTCTTGTGTCCACATTGGCTCTGAACTCAAATAATTCCTCTCCCTCCTTGGTATTTATCCCTCTGTTGTATTTATAGAAAGCAATAACATCTGGTTAAGCTAAACAAGCAAAGCTCGTTAATTCTTCTCTCATAAGGCAGGTTCTCAATGCCCCTGACCATCATTGTAGCCCTTGTCTGAGCCTGTTCCAGTTTGAATTCATCTTTCTTAAAAATTGGAGACCAAAACCACACACAATATTCCAGGTGAGGTTGCACCAGCACCTTGTATAATGATATTAACACTCCCTATTTCTACTGGAAATCCCTCATCTGATGCATTCTAGGACCACATTAGCTCATGGCCACATCACATTGGTGGCTCATAGTCATCCTGTGATCAAGCAGTACACTCCCACGTCTTTTGCCTCTTCTGTCACTTCCAACTGATGCTTCCTCAACTTATAAGAAAATTTCTTACTAGTGCCTGACATTGCATTTTCCACTATTAAATTTTGTCCCATTCCCAACAATCTAATTCACAAAGGTCACTCAGACCTTCCAGCATGACATCCCGATCCCTCTCTGTATTGGCAACACCTCCCAATTTAGCATCATCTGAAAACTTTATTAGACCATTCCCACTTCTTGTGGCAAGGTCAGTAATAAGAAAGTTAAATAAATTTGATCCCAAGACCAGTCCCTGAGGAACTCCACTAGTAACATCCCTCCAGACTGACAGTTCACTTTTCATTATGACCCCATTTTGGTCTCCCATTTAGCACGTTCCTTATCCGCCTTTCTATTTTCATATTAATCCCCATCTTTTCCAATTTAAATAATAATTCCTTATGTGGAACTATAGCAAATCCTTTACTGAAATCTAACTAGATTAGATCCAACACATTCCTTTTGTCCAAAAAGTTTGTTATCTTCTCGAAAAGGGGGGATCAGATTGATCTGGCAGATATACTTTTTGTAAAGCCACATTATGTTTTATCCCAGCTACCACTAATGTTGATATCCTTAACTACTTTTGTTTCTCAGATCAAGAGAGATCTCTGAATGTAATGTGTGGTATTTCAGTAAAACAGATATATTGTGTTCTCCATGCAAAGGAATGAATTAATTTGTAGGCTGCACCTTGCCAAACTGATCCTCTATCTAGATCTTAAAGCATAATTTAAACTTGAGTGTGAAAGTGCAAATGTGCAATGAGGATTTTGACACATGGTATCCATCATTTGGATTTACTCCTTTTCCAAAATAAACTTTTGTCAGTTTCCTTGTGCGCGTGAGAATCTTTGGAGCGAAGGCAATGTGTAGAGTCATCAGATACATCTGTATACAGACCTTTCGGTAAACCAAAATTATTAGTGAAGCAGAGCTGATGGGAAAATCTCAATTTTTATTTTGGCCACGAGAATCACATTCATGTTGGTTTTATGTGACTTATGGGCTGGCTCTGTTACCGCACAAGAGTGATCCTACTGGTACCAATGGGACCACTTGTATGAGTAAGGACTACTTTATATGAATAAGGATTTGTAGAATTAGGCCTTCATTAAGAGATATTCTGCCTGGTATAATACAATTCACATACATACATTGCAACTCTGCCAATCACAGGCAATTTAGTTTGCAAGGATTCGTGTGAACTTTTTCTTCAGCCCTAATTCAAGTGGGGGCTACATGCCCTAGGTTTTGTGCAAATATATCTTGATATGCCAAACTTTGTCCACTTTCAAAACTCTTAATCTTGAATTTAAAGTGAGACATCCTGTCAGTTCCCATGCACAGGACATTTATGCACATTGGTTTTATTGCTAGTATGATTTCCTGTTCAGCTGATCAAATTATTTTTTTTAAACACGGCTATGGTATGCAACAAAGAGGATAAGAACTACATTTGATTTGAATGTGATTAAAAAACAAAACTCCTTGACAGTGTACATCCACACAAAACTCTTGGGCACTGATTTTCAAACGTTTTAGGTGGCATCCCCTTTCCAAATAATGTAGCTGACTACATGCCCCCATCTAAGAAAGGGTCACATGCCCTCCTCCCACCACATTTCTGCCTTTAGCAATGGCTTCTCAAGGTTTTCAAATGTGAGCTGCAGCCCTCCAGGGGGATGTAGTAGCATATTCAGGCAGTGAGCAGTGATGGAATCACCAGCCTGAGTCACTTGGCATCAGTTTGCTCCCTGAATTTTTGCAACCCCCTGGGGGCTCCACAGCTTGAAATCCCCTGACTCTTGAGACACACAGCAGAAAGGAAACATAAACCCAGGAAGCAGCATTTCAATTAAAAAGAGATTAAAAATTGATTAGATTGCCAAGCCCTACTGAATAAAATACACTGTCCCACAGTAGAGGCTATTTCTTGCGCACCCCATGACAAAAACCTTGCATACCCCAAGCTGAAAGCCATTGCTCTTGGGGACAGACTCACAGGGGTGCTATAGGCATTGCAATGCCTAACTTTTAGGTTTCTTACACAAGTCTGAGCTAGGGGTCCAAGCTTCTCATGCAATACACAGGGAGAGTTAGGCACCTAAAAAAGGATTTGCAGAAGGCCGCAAGCAGTGTGGGAAGCTGCTAAACTAGCCAATAAGGAACCCCAACTAGTGGGGACTAAGCCCCCCCCCAAGTGAGTTAGATGCCTCACTTCACTCTGAATCGGAGGGAAGTGAAGCATCTATCTCCACCGTGGAGTCATAGCTGTGAGCCCTATGCTGATATGAAGTGCTTAGAGCAGTCACCTGGGACATATGGGATCAGGAATTTGAACCCAGGTCTCCTCTATGCAGGCAAGTGCTCTAACTACTAGGCTCTAGCTTGCTATTACAGTTCTGCTAGAGCCATTCCACTTTGTACAAACAGTTCAGCAGTCATTGGACTGGCAATTAGAATTGAGTCTCCCACAGCCAAAGTGAGTACACTGGCTTCCTCAGTACGAAGGGTCACCCGTTTTGTTAGTAGCAGCTAATTCCCCTTGTGACTCTAGCCTCCAAAGCCAAAATGTAATGTGTCAGTCTGTCCAGCATTCTCTTTTCTCCTTTCAACCAAAACAATTAGCTGAAACTAATGAAAATTCCCAAAACATGTCAAACCCACATTTTTCAGCAAAAATTTTTGCCCCAGCTGTACTCCAGACCATGGTTCAATCAAACCTTCCATTAATCCAGCCCCGTTTCAAATCAGTGACAGAGAATGTAGCTACCACATTCCCATACATTTGCCAAATCTCTATGATAGTCATTTATTTCCATAGAACACATCTATTTATCTATCTAAATATACATCTAGCCCTTCTTCATTAATTAGATTAGCTCTCTCTTCCCCTTTCCCATGGGTATGGGAACTTTGTTGCATTAGCCAGACCAAAATGTTAAGAAGTGGTAATTTTTTTTATATGCCTCTAATTTCAATTGACCAACTTGAGACACCTTGTGTCCAAGTTTTAAAAGGTACCAAGGATCCATGTAAATTGAGACACATAGTTAGAGAGCATTTCTTGAAAGTGTGGTTGCAAAAAAATAATAGTAATGGTGAGCAGCTTTTCCTCAGTGAGTCCCTCATTGGGGTAAATGAAAACCCTTCTACTTCCCCTGTAACATCATCTTTATTTACAGTCTGCATCTTCTCTGAGCAGCTGCAAAAGTCCCATGGATCCAGTCTTTCACAAACAGTGAACTGCTGGCGATCAGAGCTAACGCAGTGGTAAGTTATTGCTGTGTCCAAATCTGATTATCCTCGAGGACTCATAGGAATTCAGAATAAAGTGTGTGCCCTTTTTAATACAGATGTATATGAGCAAACATCACAGGCTGCTAGCTACATTAAACAGCACTGGTCTCAAGGAAAACACTTATTTAACTGGGAATAATTAACCCATTTAATGGGAGTATCTACCTCTAGAAATAAAGAAACTATCATTAAATGGCCTAATCAATCTTTCTGACAAAAGGCCTTAAGCTCTGGAAGGGCTGCATTTTTACTGCTGTAGAAACCCTTCAGTTTCATTGAATGAGGCAACAAATTGCTATTCAGGAAATTATTCTTCAGTCAAAATATATGATCAACACAGAGCTTCACACCTGCACAGTCATAGAGTGTGCCTGTTATAATGACATTTGACTTTGTGCCTATTATATTACATGACCCAGTAATGGGGTTTTAGTATTTTCAGTTTGTAATGTCTGGCAGGATTCCCAAAGTAATTTTCAATTAAAAGGTTAGACCCTGGTACTTGTCAAATGTGATGACATACAGTGCCACAACAATATGAAATAGCTTCCTTACAATTAAACTAATTTCATCAGGTATTTAAGTTGGGCTTGCAAATATTATGCCTTTGGGCAACTTTTCTCAACCAAATACAAGCATGAAGTGTAATCATTTTCTGTCATCACCACATCTACATAGGGAATATGGGGTTCAAGTCCATTTAGCTGAAGGGATTCAAAGATATGACATTCCACCCACATTAGTAACAGTATGTGTTTACAGGTCATTAATAGTCTAACTTTTCCAGAAAACATAAAACAGACAAATAAAGAATTGTGCTTACAGATCATCACACAGCAGTGATTGAGTTATTTTATTAAACAAGTAATATGTGACATTTAACCCAATATAGGTTACCATTCCTCCAGTTGGAATGTTGAATTCATAAAAATGTGGGGGAAAGAGGACCTGTTTGAGTATTTTTTAACAGCTTTATAGAAAGATACTTAACAAACAGAACGATTGACAACAAGAACAATACGAGCAGGGAGTGATGCGTAAATTCCGGAAATCTAGGCCCTGAGTGTACTTCCACTGAATGCAATAAAACAAAACCTTTGTGTACTAACTTTAACACATACATGACTGGGCCATAATCCTTACATCACAGATTTGAAGCATGAAGAGGCACTTGTGATGCAAACAAATATTCACAGGGTACTCTGAAGTAGTGTAACCTAGTGAATAGAGCACTGCTAAAGAATTAGCCCAGGTTGCACTAACTGTATGAAACTCCAGTCAGGGCCATGGAGTGGGAAGAACATGTTATATATTCTTTCACTCTCCTGCTCATTGCCCCACAGAAACATAAAGATGAAAATGCTCCTCTCACCTTTGTGAACCATTCCACTGACCAAACAAGCCGTCTGTCTCTTCTGGGCTCGGTCTGCTGATTCCTAGAGGATGCCATTTTGAATTATGACATGGGTGCAAACTGGGGCATGCTCCTGAGTTACAGCCTCTTACAGCACTTACTAGTGGCAGAATTGCACTACTGCAGTCTGCCATTGAAACTGAATAGGAACCCTCAAAAAAATTGATCTAGTTTTTTATTATTTTTCCTGCTCATTTTTTGATGCTGACATGTCACTTTTTCTCCTTAGATGTTGAAGTAGCTGGTAGCCCCTTGGTTCCTGCTGACCAGACCAGGTGAGACAGACATAGCTGGTATTGATAATCTTTTAAAACACAAATGAAGCTCTTGGCTGGGGGCAGGGGGCATAGAAAAGCTTAGGAGACTAAATGGCTGAAACCACTAGGAGCTGGAGAACAATTAAGTTAAGTTGCAGTAAGTCATCAGTCTACTTGAATGGCTTGTGAGAGGTCTTGAACAAACAGCCCACTGGCCTCTATCATTCTACCTCACACTTAATCAGTTCAAGTGGCTTGCCCATGGCTCCCACACATAACCATCACACAATTGCACAAAGAGACAGGCATACTGTCCCTAATACATTCCAGTCTAGGTGTTACTTACAGAGCAATGCAAGGGTATCCCTACTAGGAATGTGCAAATATTATAGGGACAGACCCCTCAGGATCTTCCCTAAGGTCTTCTGCAAGCTATTGGACTATCAGAGTTTTAATACAGTGCAATGGGTATACAAGGACCATGCAGAGCTCACAGACTCAGGTATACCAACCCAGTCATTTCGGGATTAGGAATGAGTAGAGGTGCATGGTGATGTATTGTATTGTGAGACAAATCCAACCACAGAGAGCCGTTTGACAGAAAATGTTAGGTAAGGAGATTGAATGTGAGGCAGAAAAAGAGAGGAAGCTGGTGGGTAGATCTGAGAAGCATGTTGACTAATGGGACAGGAAGCTTTTCCCAGTGGTGGCATTTGAATAGACTGATAATGAAACAGTCAAGGAGGCAGGCAAGAGTCCCTAGCTATGTCTGCATTAGGAACTTAAGTGGACTTAAAGCCCCTTAAGTCGACTTAAGTAAAGCCCAGGCTTCATTAGGAATTTATTAAGTCGACTGAAGCATTTGATTAAGTTGATTTAATAACTCACTTGTTAAGTCAACTTAATTTTTAAGTTGACTTTATTAGTCAATTTAAGCCAATGTACCCTGGCATTAGGCTTAAATTGACTTAATTAGCCTCCTAGCCATCAGAAACCTTCCTGGCAACCAGGAAGTGCCTGCCCTGGCTAATCCCAGTGCAGGATAAAGCCCTGCCCACCCTACTCCACAGCCAGAGCTAACCAGGAATCCGGCTGTGTGGCAGGCATGACTGAAGGCAGAGCTAGGTATATCTGGAAGCCAGCCCCATCTGGACCCACTAGGAGATCCTAAATCCCCTGGCCATTTGGGGGATGAGCACAAACACACCCAGCTCCAGGGCAGTCAGAGAAACCTGGAGGTGTATAGGTCCATCTCCAAGGCCCTGGTGGAGAAGGGCCACACCCATGACACCCAGCAGTTGTGGGTGAAGGTCAAAGGCCTCCTCCAAGGCTATCACAGGGCCTGGGAAGCCATGCAGCACTCAGGGGAAAGTGACGCCCCCTACCCTTATTATACCCATCTGCATGCCTTCCTGGGCTAGGAGGCTGGCACCGAGCAAGCCTGCATCCTCGACTCCGCCAAGCTCCCCTCCCTTGATGATGACCAGGACAAGGACTCTGTGGACAAGGACGTGTACTCAGCACCCCAGCACAGGCCATTGTGCTGGCCCCAGGCAGTGTGACTCCAGAGCTCATCCCAGGGACCCAGGGGGAGGGTTCCCCACCCTGAACGAGGGGACATCATGCCAAGTTCTTGCATGTGCAGGTGAGTACTCCCTTCCTGTGGGTATGGTGGGGCAGGGACAGGGACTAAGGCCACCAGGGCCCAGGGACAGGCAGGGTCCCGTGGGGAGAGAGGCACTCCCATGGAAGCACAGAGGCCATGTGGTGGGAGGGACCCGGAGCCAAGCAGGGCAGGGGCCTGGTAGCACATGGGATGGGGGCACTGTCGATGGGACAGCCAGGCCAGACAGCATGTGTCTGACACCATTGGAACATGGACTCAGGAGAGACTCCTGGGATGGGGTTGCCTGGGGCTCACCATCCTGGTCATTGCACATGCCCCATGCAGCAGACCATGGCAGCGTATCCTAAGGGGTCGCTGGCCCAAAGGACAGGAGGAGTGGGAAGCAGGGGCATAGGCATGGGACAGCATCTGCTGTCAGCCTGCACCCCACACTACCTAATGGAGGGAACCCATTGTTCTTTGCTTCTATCCTGCAGACCCTGCAACCCTGACACTGGTCACTCTTGGGGGGCACCCAGCCCTGACCAGGTGGAGGAGGAGGCATCACTCCAGGGAGGAGATACTGGAGGACCACCTCCAGCTGGCTGAGCATGCCAAGGAAGATCTCTGAGCCTGTTGGGGGGCAGCAGAGGGAGGAGGAGAATGCTCACCAAGAGTAAAGCAGGCCCAGATGGACCACCTTCTCAACCAGATGAAGCAGCAGACCCATGCCCTGGAGTGCCAGACCCGTGCCCTACGGTCACTGGCATGGGGCCAGGGCTCTCATCAGGCTGAGGATCCCTCAGGATGGGACCCCAGCAGCTGTTCACACTGCTGCAGGCCCAGGACTTGGGGTGGCCAGATGCAGGCCTAGGACATGCTGGCCAGAGGCTGCAAGGCATGTGCCCCCCACCCCTCCTATTTCCCCCAACCCCACTCACTCTGCTACCCCTTTTTTCCCACCACCACCTTCACTCCCCCAAACCCTCTCATTCTACCCAAACCCTCCAACACACACCCCCCATCTTTCCATGTGCACTCCATCCTTTCATTATGTTGGGGATGGGGGGGTGCACGGGCAGGAATGGGCGGCTGGGGGAGATGACAGCAGCCGGAGGCAGGTGCTCTTTCTCATCTTCAGGTTCCACAGCCAGTGGTCATTGTCCCAGGCGATAGAAACAATCCGGTGCCACCAGTCACTGCTGGTTTCCCACGCCCAGATGCATGAGCGCACAGAGGGCACTCTGCTGCACCAGCTCCCAGAGAGGGTGAAGGGGTCAGCCTACTGTGGCCTGCCCCACACTGACAGTTGCCCTGCAGTGCTTGGCCCAGAGCCAGAGGAGTCTGGGCAATGCATGAGGGGCGTGGAGTGCTGTGCTGGCACATTGCTGGGGCACGTCGGGGTCCCTGACCCCCAGGGCTCCCTGTTGCCACGTACAGTATGGAGAGTGGTGTGGTCACTTACTTCCTACACCAAAGGAGTGGCTGGGAGAGAAGGGAACTTCTGCTGTGGTGCACTGTGAGCCAGCTACCCACAATGTGCCACTTCTAGGGCAACCTAGCAGCTGCCAGTGTGGATGTGGGCAGTCTCCTGGCATTTTGAGTGTGGACTCTCTAAGCCAGCTTAATAAAGTCTACTTTAAACCTCTAGTGTAGACATAGCCCCTGAGAGAAGGTAGTTCTAATGGTCAAGAAAATAAAAGACCAAAGGCAGGGCATTTAGAATAACTCTTCCAACCTGTTTTAGAGCTCTTGGCTTAAAGTATATTTATCAATGTTAAAAGCAGGGGAAATCCATAATCAAAGATTTTTCATTGACATTAAAATCATTGAAAGGACATTCTTTTAACTTAAAAAAAAATTAAAACTTGAGATGTGCCAAGTCCCCAGCCAGTTCTGAGGTGGTAGATTAAATGGATTTCCACAAGCTATTTTCAATTAGTGTGATTCAGTACACATTCAGTCTTATAGTGTAGTGGCTAGTATCTCTGCTTAACATGCAGAAGGTCCTAGGTTCAATTCCCAGGGGGTTGGACTCAATGATCTCATGAGGTCCCTTCCAGCCATATGATTTGATTTGATTCCTTCAGAACCCAGTCATCATAGGTGAAACCCAAAATATAAACATGTGTACCGCTCTGTGAGTTTATTTTGCTGACAATTGCTTACTATTTTAGTTGTTGAGGTTGACTAAGCAATGACTAGGACACCACTACACTCAGTACTGAAACCCAAAGAGAAACTGATACTATTTAGTGAGACAGAGAGGATGACATTCTGGCCTCACTGAAGTAACTAACAAAACTCCCATTGACTTCAGGGAGGGCAAGATTCCACCAAGTGATTTATAAGCTGGAGAAATGGGGTGAATTTAAGAAAGAGTATATTTAAGGCTGACTATACAGTGAGAAAATAGAAGCAAGGAGTCCTGTGGCACGTAAAGACTAACAAACGTATTTATCACATGCGCTTTTGTGGGAGAAAAACTCACTTCATCAAAGCATCTGATGAAGTGGTATTTTCTCCCACAAAAGCTCATGCAATAAATACATTTGTTAGTCTTTACGCACCACAGGACTCCTTGCTTCTTTTTGCTGAACTAGACTAACACAGCTACCCCTTTGGAACTTAGTGAGGAAACAGTATCACACATTTGCACCAAAATACTCAAGACACAGACACACACGATGTATGTGTATGCATTGGCCAGTTTAGGACAGATGTATATGGCAATACCAGACTGCATAAAACCACAGGCTGCATAAATTAGGTATGTCTAAATGTATGGACATAAATTTCTGCAAATATCTTGGATAATCTGCCCAACACTTATCTGGGTGCATGATTTATATAAGTGCTAAAATGGTTATTTTTCATTGTCTTGTACTTCTCAAACTTCCAGAACGCACACGAAAGAGGACGCTTACATAGAAAGATGCTACTGTGCTCAGCTTTTGTGACTGGGGGGGGGTGTCTACAAATATTGTATAAAAGGTAGCATTATGAAAAACACTGCCATCTTTCCTCAGGCTTATTAGCATGCCAAGGTCCATGAACAAACTCCTCTTTCCAATGGAGTCCTCTCAAAACCACAAGGAGCATGGAAATATATCTTAAGTAATGCATCCTAAAATTGTCAGGGTATATTATAAACACAGCTGAGCAAAGTTTAGCATACAAAAAAAAAGAACTGTAGCCAATTAGCATGCACACCACCATTTTAAAGCTCCCTTGATGTCATTTTTGTTTCAGTAGGAAGAACTTAAATTTCAACTGTAACTACTCCAGAATTTTTCTTTCATGCTAATCTGTTTCTCCATCCCTTGAATCAATTTTTAATTTAATTGAAATAGATGTTTCTAAAATGTAACTTGTGGCTAAAAATAGAGTTTTGGTAATGTTTGGCTTTAAATGTCTTCTGTTTATGAACTCAAGGTCACATACACATCAAAAGGAGAAAAGCCATTATTGGTTTAATTCTACCCGTAAGTAATTTTTTTTTCTGGAGCCAGAAATATTGCACCAGATTTATGTGGAATTCAAAGGTACAACCCATCCTGACCAAAGAACATAAAATATTGATTGGTGTATATCTATCTATCTATACACACACACATCTCATATCTATTTTTATACACTGCTGTAGTCCATGATTGCAAATTAGGAAATATTTATTATAAGGTCCTCTTTGAATAATATTTCATTCGGATTACACTAGTAACATGTTGACACTAGCAACAAGATTTTCACCATGTGTATGTAAAGTCCTTTTAACACAAACTATCGTAGTTTATTAAAGATATCTCCTTTAGTTGAGCGTTCAGTCAGAATCAAATGATAAGGGACTTAAAAAGGATTTTAATAAATATGTTTGTAGGATTGGTAATAAGAATGAATTAAATTGCAAATGTCAAATATCCTCTTTATTTAGTCAATGCCCAGTCCATCTTCTAAATGCTTCATGAAGAATATTTCTCATTTTTGCTTAACAGGGGACTAAATTGATTCTAAAGGAATTAGAAAAATAAATATAAAAAGATTATATGAAAATAGCATTAACAGTCTGAAATAAATGGGAAAACTAAAGAAAAGGCTGGCACTTCAACCTAGCATCTAGTTCTGTAGGTTGATTTATTACAGTCTTTCAGAGATGGTTGCAATAAATGCCCTTTAATGGGATGTCAGTGCCTTCACTTCCAAAAATATGGAGAACTATAAAATTTTTATGGGTATCTAGAGAACACATTATTTCCCTAGTGCATCAGGGCTTGAACTATTGCAGTAGACAGAGCTGAAAGCATTGTGCTGTTTTAAACTAAGCCTAGTGAATAGAAAGTACCACTTTATGCAGTCCTTTGGTGTTC
Source organism: Podocnemis expansa (assembly GCA_007922195.1). Taxonomy (NCBI): domain Eukaryota; kingdom Metazoa; phylum Chordata; order Testudines; family Podocnemididae; genus Podocnemis; species Podocnemis expansa. The sequence goes on from ML682232.1 coordinate 469,750, forward strand.
TTTAAGTTCTGACCAAGGCCAAGGATGTGAAAGACCCACAGAAAAAGATAATGCTAACTCTTCTTGCATGAGGCTACATCAGTGCTTGGCTGCAAAGAATGTGTTTTCTCCATACCTGCAAGAAGTTTATGGTTGTAAAGGTAAAGCCAACCTCACTTCTTAGGTTAGGAATGCCCCAAGAAAATTAAGCACTGATTTAAAAAAACTGATAGTGGATGCCTTTTGTACTTGACAAAGGCCTTGACTACTGAATAGAATTATACTTTATGGCCATAAAGAAATTCCTTACTGATCTGAGGCATTTTCACTGGTGGTTCTCAATGCCCTTTTAGGCTTGACCAGAGAAAGCTGCACTTCTTGGACTCTGAAAACTACTAGACGCTTAAGTCCAGATTGTCCCTAGGAGGATAAGCTCCTCAGGAGAGACTGGAAAACTTTATCAGCAGTTTGCATGTTTTCCTACAGAGCATCTACTGATCTTTCTTTCATATGTTTCTTCATTCTTGCCATTATGGCCCTAACTCTTGGCATGTTGATCTCTCTGCTCTCATTTCTCCCTGCTCCCCATCTCACTTAGTACTCCTCTTTGTTCCTCTCATTTTATTGCTTCCTTATACTCTGTCTCCTGTGCTTCTCCTTCCATCATGTGGACAATTGTGTCTGGGAATGCAAAGGACCCAGCCTCTGAATATCAGGGCCATTTGCAGTGTCTTGAACTGAGCAGCCAAAATAACTTCTCATTTTTGAAAATTCAAGCTGTAAGAATCTCCCCTTTTCCTGAAACTTCCCTCCATAATTTATTGCTTCCAAACCTTACTATCCTCTTCTCTTCAACATGAGACCCCATTCTCCCTTTCTTAAACTATTGCCCCATGTCATGTACTAGTTTGTCTTTAGTCCGTCGAGTATAAACTGCTCAAAGCAGAAAATGGCTTACCCTCTGGTTAAGGGCCGCTTACGCTTACTTTGTTCTACAAGTGGATTTCAATAATACATAATATCCTGTTTGCTCCAGAAGACGCTGCAGCTATGTGTACATGAAAGCACACACTTACCATGTGATCATGGGACATGGTGGGGGATTCATGTCTCTTATGACGTGCTGTTTGACCAATGAGGAGAGCCACTAAACAGGGACCAGGTGACACCACAGTTGAGCATGATCTGAAAAGAGAGTAATTCTTCCACTTTATTTTTTTGTTCTCTTCTCTATAAATGGCTTCGCCCATTCATAGTTTGACAGGCCACTAAGCATTTCGAAAAGGTTGCCCAACCTTCCTCTAATTTGAGGGAGTTCAGCTGGTGAGTCTCTTTACCTGTAAGTCATGATTGACCAAGACACCAACTACAGATAGATGACTTCCAGTTACAGTATTCCTTTCTATAAATGGGCTGCAGGGCACATCTTCTGTTTATGAAAAACATTACTTAAAAGTTAATAGACCCTGTGTCCATACCTTACTCACCTATTCACATAAAACTCTAAAAGACTGAAGAAAATGAAGACTATTTTATAATACCTTTCTCTCAGCAACCTGTTCCAGGCTCCACCAAAATGAACTGAGTCCCATATTCACCTCAGATAGCTTGGAAAGTATATTTAATTTTAATACTTAAACTACAAGAGTAGTGTTGAGAAGTTACAAAGAGTGCAAAACAAACCATGTATGGGGAATGATAATGGTCACTTATAAGGGATGCTTTTAAAAAACTTTGTATTTTCCCTAATTAAGCATTTCAGCTCCAGTATAAAAACCTTCTTTTCCATATACCTGGCATAGCTTAGATTATAGGGATTTCAGCTCAGCCGAAAGTATCTTTCCATGATGAAGCATAACCCAAGATCACAGTTCCTGGAAAAAAAAAATGAGGACGGGGAGAGAGGTAAGTGCTGATATCTTCAAAATTTTCTCTCCTAACTCCAGGAATTAATTTAGCTCTGTCTTTGAGTTCATTTTGTGTCCACACTAGTAGTAAGTGAGAAGTAAATCTTCATGGTGGATTTATGAAGCAACAGAAGCAGATTTTTCTGGGCTGTTGTGGAAAATAAGACTAGTGAGTTGGAGGTCTTTTAATGGATCAAGGACACTGGGGCTATGTTTACACTGCACAGCTTTTTCGAGAAAGGTTTTTTTCGAAAAAATATTTTGAAATAAATTTGAAATAACTATTCAAAAAAACTTTTTTTTTTGAAAAAAATCTTATTTCAAGAGAGGAGTCTGGGATGACTCTCTGTCTCGAAATAAAGTGGTGGTTTTCATTTTTTCAAAAAAGAGTCCACATAGGACTCACTTTTTTTGAAAAAAGGCAGACAATTTAAAAGCTAGGGAGGCTGTTTCAAAAAAAGCCATTGCCACATCCAGCGATGGCTTTCTTCGAAACAGCTATTTTGAAAAAGCTTTTTTTTCAGCAGGCAACCAGGGTTTAGTGCTTTCAAAGAAGTGCTCTGGTATATCAAAATACTGGGGCACTTTTTTCTGAAAAAGGCTTTTTTGAAAAAAGTGCTTTTTCAAAATAAGCCTGCTTTAGCTTTTTTGAAAAAGCACTCCAGTGTTTTGATATACCGGAATGCTTTTTTTCAAAATAGCAAAAATGGGCTCCCTGGACACAGAAAAGTTTTTTCGGGATAAGCCTCCTTAGCCCAAAAAACCTTTACAGTGTAGACATGCCCTGGGTGTTTGAAAGCTGTCTGGGTATGTCTACACTGGAGGCTCTGTTATGTTGATTTAGAGAGTCCACATTGGAAACTCCTGTTTGCTGCCTGCATCCACATTGGCAGGTGCGAGGTCAGCCCTTCCTGGTAGCCAGGAACTCTGGAAGGGGGCCTGGAGCCCAATTAAGTCAACTTAAGGGTGAAGGAAGTGCTTAAGTCGACTTAACTAAAGCCAAGTGTCACCATAGGGGTCTGTAGGTTGACTTAAGCTTCCTTAATTCGACTGCAGGCTCCAGTTTAGACGTTCTCTTTGAGCCTAACTAAAGCTGATTTAAAAATAAAGTCCTCTGTTACTCCTGATTTGCAGGTAATATCACAAACATAGCGGGCATGACATCTATCCAGCATGCCCATCTACACAGCATGCCCACTTTGCACCATTTATAAATAGTCCTCAGTGATTGCATTTATTATTCACTAAGTGGCGCATGCTCCAGGTAATTCTTACATGTACTTGGAGACTGGCTTTCAATACAAATATTTTCCTCTCTATTTTTCTTTCATAAATTAATGAGCTTTTTTCCTCCTCCTACCATTGACTCATTTGCTCTGTCCTCTCTCACTCTGTTTATCTTCTGTTGTGTTTCCAGCTCTGCAGATGCCTATAGCTGTAGTATGGTAAATGGGACCCCTGCAGGTAGGCCACTGAAGGAAGAACACTTGTCTTTATTTTTCCCTTAAAGGAAAAGTTCTTGGTGTGGTACTTTAAATTGTAAATTGTAAATTAGTCTCTAAGTAGTTAGTTAGCTCTGTCACCTACAGAAACTGCTCTTTTCACAGCTCTCCAGAGCTTCTGTGGCAGGAGGAGTGAAGAGGACAAGTGGCGCAACCCTTGGTCAAAACATTATGAAATAGGAAAATAAATTCCTGACTGTGCAAAATGGGTCACATTCACCTTTTTGCAGAGTCCAAGCATAAGGTCTACACCCAGCAGAGTCACGTTTAAGCCCTTCAAACAAGATGTTGTGCAAACTCTCTTCACGGGGTGATCTTCCCCTTATTAATCACTAACATGGTAATTCTACAGCACTGATATCTCATCCAAGTCTAGCTCAGTTATATGAACCAATGGTGGAGTGTGCAATTAACCCAAATAACACACATCAAACAAGCATACAGCTCATGTTCTGGCTCTGTTCTTTGCCACAGTGTTTGCCCACCCTGAAGAGTAGATGTATTTTCTTAATGTATGTCATTAAATGCAGGTGGAACCACAAGCTGCTGGTCATCTCTGACTTCTCCAGTGGGACGGCAGACTGAGCCCATGACCCTATTCTGGCTCCCGGTGGAGATAAGGCAATGGGAATCATAACTACACCACTGTGTGCCTGGATTCTGTCACAGCAGATGCATTCTGTTACAAAGCCAGCTGGCCACAAGGAAAGAACTCAGCCATGATAAATTCTCTAGCACCATCAGTGGCAATCTTATAGGAGTCTATAGATAAAGCTGAAAAATTCTGTCTTAAGAAAATGAATTCCTAGCACCCCACTGAAAGAGGAGTGGGAGATGGCACTCCTGCAGGAACAAGACCTCAATATTCTCCAGTGTTTGCATGCTGAGTTTCTTTGCTTTTCAGGTACAGTCAGAGGTGGCTCTTTAACCTTGCCAAGTTATAACACTTTAGATAACCTCAGTATATTATTTTTATTATTAATAATAATCAAGCTTATTACTCTAGTCCTTAAGGGACGCCCAAGATCAGGGCTCCATTGTGGTAGCTACTGTCTGAATACAGAGTAGCAGACAATCCCTGCATGAAAAAGCTTGCAATCTAAATGGACAAAGGCTAGAGGAAAAGGCTATGACACAGACAGAGACTGAGTGATCAGTGTAATTGTGGCAAATGCCATACTAGTTCCACTAATTTTCTTTCAGGATAGTATTTACTTAGGGGATGATGAACTACATGGAAAGACATTCCCTACATTTATTACATACCTTGACGATGACAAATACTGAGGTTATCTAATTACTATATCTATTTAACCATCATGGACATTTGGCTAGCTTTTAAGTGTAGCAACAGTATACTGCACAAGGTGGATGAAGTTTTGGTTCTGTTGAAGTGAATTAATAGACAGCAGGTTAAAAATGAAAAGAGGAAGGCTTTCTTCACACAATGCACAGGCAAACTGTAAAACTCTTTCCCAGAGACTATAGAAGTCTTTGCCAGCTATAGAACTCTTGTTGTGAAGGCCAGGACTATAACCGGATTCAAAAAAGAACTAGACAAGTTCTTGGAGGATAGGTCCATCCTGGCTATTAGCCAGCACGGGCAGGGATACAAAGCCATGGTCTGCAGTATAGATTCTGTCTGCCAAAAACTGGGAATGGCAACGAGGGATGTATCACTTGCTGATTACTTGTTCTGTTCATTGCCTCGGACACACCTGACATTGGCCACTGTCAGAAGACATGATATTGGGCTAGATGGACTGTGAGTCTGACCCAATATGGCTATTCTTATGTTCTAATGAATGACATAGCTTCCATTGATTTCAGCAATGCCAGGATTTCCCTCTCTGAGTTCGCAGGAGTACAGCTAGTCCTAAGCAGAACCTTGTGTGAATGAACTTTAACTTGCACTTCCCTTCATTTGAATGTGGTGGTTTTAGTTTTGTGCATTTTGCACATCAAGAAGCCACCACAGCATTCTAGATTTTCTTTATTTAGCGCATCCATCCAGCAATGAGGTACACTTAGTTTTTGGTTTTCAACCAAAAACACTGCAGGGGCTGAAACTCAGTAAAAACCTCATAATTCACCTGGTTTTTCCCCTCAGTTTATATTGTAATTACCTGTGCATTGCAACTCAGTTACTAATATTTTTGTCAACTTTAAACTGTGTTTCATCAGCTTCACTCACACAACAGTTTAAGACTTCAAATCCAGTCTGCCACTATCTGTATACCTTAAATTGCCACCTCCCTTACAGCCACAAGTAGGGAAGCTTTCAAACATGTATTTGGATGGTTTGTACTCCAGATAAATATAGCAGGATTTCTCAGTGTTAAACGTAGGAGGGCTTCATTAATTTCCTTGGGGCAGTGCTCGTAAATGACATCAATTTCAGCCCTCCTAACTCAAAGCAAAGAGAGCGAGAAGAAGAGTTCTGCCTATGGGTTACATGGATGGGCAGCACTTGGACAGGAGCTGTGAGAAATCTCCCACATGTTTGGTTTTCAGGGGGTTGTGTGAATCTTTCCTTTGATTTTCGATTTTACGTGTTTTTGTCCTCCCTGAGTTTCACTTTGAGTTTCAAGTTTGAACAAAAAATTTAAAAGCTCAAATTGAAACACAATTGAAACCACCATGTTTCATTTTCAAAACCATAAATGGCCTCCGGGTTGCTTTGAAAGGTGCAGATTAAGGAATTTAAGTGGAACCTTCAACAGCCCTGGGTTCATTCTGAGTTTATTACAAAACTTGAAACCAGGCAAGTTTCATGTGGTTCTGTTAAGAACATTTCACACAGCAATTCTCTGGGCTTAGTTTTGGCAGTGGGGGGGAGGAATTTTTTTTTCCCCTCACTTGCCAAAGATGTTGCAATCCCCTAATTTGCCAAAATATTTTCCTTTAAAATTTCTGCTCCATGGATCTCCTTGCTTTCTCTGGAACAGAAAAAGTATGAGAACTTGGGACCATAGATCCTTAAACTGAGTCCCCAGAACTCAACAGTTTTAGAATATCAGTGACAGCTTGTACCAAATACATCATGTCATCATCAGGAAGGTCTCATTCCAGAAGTTAGCAATCAGTTGGGGGCAGGGTTGTCAGCTCTGCCCCTCAGAAAAGGGTGCTATAGGATGCCTTGTTTAGCATTTGCTTGTCACAGGAAAAAAGGAGGATCATACATTCAGAATAGAGAGTGGTCTCCACAGCTGCAGAGCACAGGAGGCTCAGAGAACTTCCGAAGGCCAGCAGCTGTGGAAAGAAATTTTGGCTGGATTGGGCCATTATTGTTGATGCACAGGAGGCATGAAAATCATATTCAGGAAACAGTGTATGAGCTGGAAAGACTTGCTGACTTAAATCATATGTTTAGTTATGCAACTGAATAGTAGTTGGACCTATCTTTGATGTGGAAACTGTTCAGTATTGTTGGTGTAAGTAAAACCTTATGCCAGCCTTTCCACTGAAATGGTCCATTATATATATATATATATATATACACACACATATTTATATACACCCCCTCTCCTCACAGCAATCAGAGCAACTTCCCATATCATTTACATTAACCCAGTAATCACTATTTTCAAAAGATGTTACAAGCATAAACTGTGTAAAGGGGTAGCTGCATTAGTCTAGTTTAGCAAAACAAGCAAACAAACTCATTTATTGTGTCTGACCAAGCAGGATTTTCTCCCACGAAAGCTCATGTGATAAATAAATTTGTTTGTCTTTAAGTGCCACAGGACTCCTTGCTTGTTATGTAAAGCTAAAGATCTCTCCTTTTCATATTATGAATGAAGCAGATATGGGCCAGAGGGAACTCTCACCATGCTTCACATGTAAGATATTTTCCACTCCAAACTACTCACCAATCTGGTGATCTGCCCGGCAACATAGTCTATCTTCCAGAGCTAACTTAGATGATCAACATTCAGATCTCAAAACAGAACCAAGACTGTGAAGCACCTCTACACCTTTCAGTACTGCACTACCGGGAATCAGCAAATCGGTTACTAATCTGCTGCTAGCTTACTGTGAATTCTTGTGACACTTGGGCCGATTTGCTTAATCTCTCTGTACCTTGGTTTTTCCTTTTGTAAAACAGAACTAATCCTTAGTTACTTCATAAGGGCCATACAGTTTAATTGATTAGCGAATGGCCGCCCACTTTAATATGCTCAAGTGGAAAATGGCTTAGAACTTCCAAACATTAAAAATATGATCCAAAGAGGCAGCCAAGTTAGTCTAGTTCAGTGAAACAAACAAGGAGTCATGTGGCACTTAAAGACTAGTGGGATTTTCTCCCATGAAAGCTCATGCAACAAATATATCTGTTAGTCTTTAAGTTCCATAGTATTCCTTTTTTGTTTGTTTTATTAAAAATATGGTTGTTGATGGCTTCGGCACCATCCCTGAGAAGGCTGGGAGGACCGTTGCCCCACAGCTTTCAGCCAGGGGGACAGCAGTCTTTTCCCTTCACCTGTGATGAAGAGACAAAAGACTGCCAACCCCACAGGTACTGCTCTGTGAAACAGCAGCAGATTTGACACTTGCCATTCCCTCCCCCATGGAGCCACCCAACAGCTCATGTAGAGAGTTGCTCACCAGCTGAAAGACAGTGGTAGTGCCACCCTGACCCAGTGGAGAGCACCAAGGAACAAGAGCCAGTCTTTGTCCTGCTAGCTACAAAGGCAGAGGGAGGAAGAGTCTGCTCCTCACAGCCCTAGAGTACATGGGCAGAAGCAAAGAACACCCATCAGCCCCACTTCCAATGGGGATGAGGCAGATGCTTTCAGGAGGGCACAGATATATCCTATTGGGAGACTGGACCTTCCCCACCACCACCAAAAAAAAAAAAAAGAGAGGGAGAGAGGAGACCATGACAAAGAACAATGGGGAAAGATGGGAACAGAGGACACTAATGAGGGAGACACAACACTGGAGATGTCAGAACTACAAGCAATGGGGATGCCTTGCACAGGGGAGGACAAATCACTACGGGAACAGCAAAGGGTCACTAAGCATGAGGAACTAACACAGGAAGAGAGAGAGAACAGGGAGACCAGTGGACATAGCCCTGATACAGAGCACAAGGCGACACCATAACACAAAGATATCTATATGTGCACAGCACTTTATGGTGTAAGTCTATACCAGATGCTATTGGGAGCTTTTGGGAGGATGGGAATGGAGTTCAGCTGTGGAGGCAGCTCTTTGTGTATGGTGGGTCAGAATTACCCCATTTGTTCCCCCTGCTCCAGCCATTTTTTGTGATTGCACCCATGGCTTGTGGGATATGGAGTTTGCCCCAAGGCCACCCGTTTGACTCTATCCCCAGCCCTAATGAATAAAAGGTTGCTGCAATACGATGGCATTTGGATGGCCAGTGGGAGGTGAATTCTGCAAGTGAAGGGGGACCTCAGTCCACTTGCCAGTAGACAAGTGTTCGCATCACAAAAAACAAGCAAACAAACTACACTAATGGACTAATTGGCAACCCTGCAGAAAATGCAACCAAGGTCTATAAAGGCCGTGGAGACTCAAGTACTCTTCATCTATAGAAGTGATTTCTCCAGGGCATGGCTGACAGGACACATTGGCAGGGCAGTGTAGAAAAGCTCTCACTGCTGTTTTATTTATTGTACCTGTTATGTGACTGAATAACATTTTGTTCTCCAGACGTCCCCACCTAGCACCTTTCACAACTTCTAAATTCTCCCCAAAATCTAGTAAGAGGGAAAGAGAGACATGTTCAAACTGAAGCACATAGTATACCAAAAGAGAGTGGGAAACCTACTGGATCACATGTGAAGGAAGGTAATATATTTTGGGAATCAAGAAAACAAATCACTTAAGAAAGTAGATTACACAAAGCAGGATCTCACTCCTTTCCCTTTAATATAAAAGATACTTTTCTGAGTATTTCTGCTTATTTCATAAACTTTAAATCAGGGGTCTCAAACTCAAATCACCAGAAGGGCTGCATGAGGACTACTGCATTAGCCCAAGGGCTGCACCGCACACGAGGACTAGTACGGGAGACTAAGGGCCACACCACTGGAACCTTTTCATACAACGCCACTGCAACTATTGATAGTGATAGTGTCATTGTGGGCTGCAAGAAATAACTTTAGGGGCCGCATGTGGCCCATGGGCTGCGAGTTTGAGACCCCTGCTTTAAGTGGAATTAAATAGTTCTGTTAAGCAGGAAAAAAACCTCTTTACCAAAAGGATCTCATTCCACTTCCTTTCTCTGCAATTGTGTAGTCCCTAGAACCCAATCCTGCTCCCAATGGAGTCAACAGGATGTTTACCATTGAATTCACTAGGAATACGCTTGGGCCCCTTTTTGTAGCAAACAGAGACTGACTGTAGTTGAAGCTCTATTGTAAGAGACAGGAGTAAATCAAATTATGTGAAAACATTCCCACGGTTTTGATTTACTTCACAGAAAGAAGCAAAATATCAGACATCTTATATTACTTCACATTTGCCTTGGGGGCAGTATGTGAGTTAAACTTGCAGAAAATTCTAAAAATGTACCAATAAACCCTTTCTGCCACATTTTGTATGATGGCTGCGTTATTGAGAATACACTTTTTTCTTCTACAGTGCCAAACTGCAGTTTCTAATCCTAGTTCTATTATATACAAAGGCCAATGGATTCAACTGGTTTAAATTGTTAGGTCTATGCAAAACTGAAATTGGAAAAATAATTAAAATTTTAAACCAAAGGACTTACTTGAAGCAATAATAATTGGAATGTTTGTAGTGTTGCTGACATCTACTGAGGAAAGGTGAAATAGCATCTCAAAGAATTGTCAAGAGAGGGAGGCCTTCAAAATGATTTGGACAAACTGGTGAAATGGGCTGAGGTAAACAGAATGAAATTCAATAAAGATAAGTGCAAGATACTCCACTTAGGAAAGAACAATCCATTGCACATATTCAAAACAGGCAATGACTGCCTAGCAGGGAGTACTGCAGAAAGGGATCTGGGTGTCATAGTGGACCACAAGCTACATACGCGTCAACAGTGTAACACTGTTGCAAAAAAACCAAACGCCATTCTATGATGTATTAATAGGAGTATTATAAGTAAGACATGAGAAGTAATTTTTCTGCCCTACTCTGCCCTGATTAGGCCTCACCTGGAGTACTGGGTCCAGGCCCAGGTGCCTCATTTCAGGAAAGATGTGGACAAATTGGAGAAAGTCCAGAGAAGAGCAACATGAATGATTAGAGGTCTGGAACGCTTGACTTATGAGGAAAGACTGAAAGAGCTGAATGTGTTTAGTCTAGAAAAGAGGAGACTGAGAAGGGGCATGATAACAGTTTTCAAATACCTAAAGGGTTGTCATGAAGAAGAGGGAGAAAAGTTGTTCTCCTTATCTGCTGATGATAGGACAAGAAACAATGGGCTTAATTTACTAAAAGGGAGGTTTAGGAGAAAATTCCTGTCAGGGTGATTAACCACTGGAATATGTTGCCCATGCAGGTTGAGGAATCGCCATCACTGGAAGTTTTTAAGAGGAGGTTAGATAAGCACCTGTCAGGGATGGTTTAAGATGGTACTTGGTCTTGCCATGAGCACAGAGGGCTGGATTCGATGACCTCTCATGGTCCCTTCCAGTTTCTTTGATTCTATAGATCAGACTCTGCTCATTACTGAAAAATCTGCTTTATATTATTTATCATCGTGTGTTCATTTAATATTTATATTCCTGTCACACTCACATGTACCAGCTGTGATCACATAAAAACACATAAAAAGAAATGGCCCTTGCCATGAAGAGATGACAATCTCAGGCCTCAATCCAGGAAATTGTTCTGAGTGGATACAAAAGTCTGACTGCCTGGACATTCAACTATAATTTGCTTCTGTGAGCAAAGGAAGTTTCAGAGAAACTGCACCAGAAACTAAAAGGAATAAAAATATCCTCAATGTGAAAATGTTAATTAAAATAATAATACACAGGGGGCCCTTTTGAGTGGAAGATGATTATCCGCTGCTGTATCTATCTACTGTCCATGATACATGACTGTTAAATGTCTTCAGTTAATTCAGGAAATGAGCAATGTTTTTGGTGTAATTTTGCATCTCAGAAAGTTCATATTTTTCAGTCTAAATATAGAAGTTTGTATTATCCTTTATCACATGTACTTATCTAGTTATGAATTTTATTTACCGAAAATAAAACAAAAGGTCTAAGTATCTCCGTATGTGACAATATTTATGAAACCTTGTTTTAACGATGTAATTGCTCTGAAAAATCTTTGAGGATCTTGCCTATGATCAGTCATGTGTTTCTCTCTTTTATTGGGCAAAATTATCATCACTTAAGTTACTACGAATATACAGGCCTGTAGAAATCAACCCAACAAGTGTTCACTGAACAAAGTGACACAATCACATTGTTTACAAAACAGTTTAATTAATTTATCTTTTCATACACAAAATTTAGTTTGAATGTGTAATTATTACATTCACTGAGAGAAAACCCAGCCCTATTGAAGTCAATGCCTAAATCTCATTGACTTCAACAGGGTCAGGATTTCACTCTCTGTCTCCGGTGTATATTATTTTATTTGTTGTACTCTCTTGTGTTCCTGCATCTTGTTAAATGGAAACATACACTAATTAAGATCCATGTCCTGCATATCTTCTATGCATACATGTATCTTTCAGAGATTTTTAGTCATTCAGAGCCAAATTTTGCTGCCTTTTTCACATATGGTGAGTGACTGATAGTTTCTTAAAGAAATATTATGTATTAATACTCTTAAATCCATCCAATTTTAAAGGACAGCCCTTACATTCCAGAGCACTCAAGTATTTAGTGGAGTGAAATCAGACAGTCTGGCCTTTTAGCTTGTACAACATTCCAAGATAATGTGTTAAATAAGAATTACATTGATTAGAAATTAAAGAAGGAGAAACATGTAGACATAGTTGAGCAACTCCTCATTATAAATGAAACAAAAATGACTTCCTTATTCCATTATAAATCAATTTCAAATTACCTAAAGAAAATGTTGAAACATTCTCCTTGTTAGAAATAACCCTGTTCCAAAGATGAATCCCTGAAAGAGCTTGTTCTGGACTGTACTCAGATTAATATCAACATTTTGGAGATCCTAATAACAAAAGACTGCCAGAAATATGTTATCTATCAAATGTACACAGAAGAAAGATGTGAGAATATTAAGAACAGATGTCACAGAAAATACTTAAACTTGCTAAGTATTGTGCAAAGCTAGATGTATGAAAACTTACACAAAATAAAATTAACGTAGCTTTTTAAAGATTCCTTCCAAATACCTATAAGCTGTTATAAAACAATTTATGCTCGATGATACCCCTGTGGAAAAGATGACTTGTATCTTTTCTTGGCAGTGGCCTTAACTCTTTGCATCCTGAGCTGCAACGGTTCAAATAAATAAACAAAGTCACCTTCCTTGTCTGTTATTCAAAACATCAAGCTCTGCTTTACAGAAAATATATCAGACTATTCAACAATCCATCACTGTCAACTGTTTAACTTCTAATTACTCCTCTAACAACTGGGAGAGAGTTTTCTTCTACATAGGGAAGGGAAAGCTCCCATCAAAAAAGTGACTGCATGTACAGCCTTACTCGAAGTAATCAGTATATATATATATATCCCCAGACACTATAACCTGTTTCACAAGGTCACACCACCACTCAGTTGTAGCTAGCCACCCCTCTGCCATGACAATGTGGGAGCTGGTCCAGCTAAATTTGATTAAGTGGGTCTGCAACGCCAATGCCAGGCCAGAATGCCATTTACACAGATGTGACTCAGCCAGCTTTATCGGTCACCAGGAAGGCTGGGCCAAACTTGAGTAACTCTGCAACGCTGGAGGTCACAATGCCAGGGGCAGGAAGCCAAGCACAGCCAGATCCACCAGACAGAAGCCAGAAGGGAGAATTTGGTGCCCTGTTCTCCAATAAGTACCAGCCGCTTGGTATACCCCCACCCCCACAGCCAGGTGGCACCCTATACATATTCCAATATTGCAAGACTCAGCAGAATCACCAGAGTTGGCAGCACTGTATTTCTCACTGAAGAAGCTTTTTAAAGTCAGTAACCAAGAGCTAAACCCAAACACAACAATTTGGCATGCTCTTGGCCTGCCTGTGCCAGGTATAGGTATGACATAGAATACAGTAGCAGCAAGATGGTGGCCATTTTCAGTAACCTTATTCTGCAAAATCACATACTGGCTTAGATTTTCCTGACCAACATAAGTTGAACAGGGACCCCACTCACTATAAATTCTTACAAACGCACAGCTTAAACTAAATGAAGGTTCTTCTGATACACAGAACAGTTAGCTATCAGAAGTTAAAACTGCTGTTCCAGGCCCTAAACTTATACCACCGAGGATAAAAGATACAGAAATAATAACTCTGTAGACCATGATTCCGGTCCTCCCACCAGAAGCACTCAGGGCTCTGCCTAACACATTAAAAAGTGTTTACAAAAAAATAATAAGGGCTCCATTCAGAAAAGCATTATTTTAAGCACAAATTACATCCATCCCTAGTCAGCAAAGCACATAAGCAGAAGCATAAATCCCACTGAAGTCCACAGAACTTAAGAACATAAAATTAAGCATATGCTTTAGGGTTTAGCTGACTCAGGGCCTAAAAATATCACTTCTGAAAAAAAAAAAGTATCCTCTTCACAATTAGCAGGCATGAAGGCATACACAACATGTATCAATGACAGTTTCTTCCAGGTGTAATAGGGTTTACGTGGTGTTTTAATTTCCTTTGTTCAATAATAAAAAGCAGTCAGTGTGTCTTTTTTACCTTACAGACGATAGCAGAGCAAGGAAGGGGTGCATCTGTCTCCGTTGTGTTAAGTACTCATTCCTAAAGAAAAAGAATTCACTAAGAAGTGCTGATGGAAACCAATAATAAAAGACCCACTTTGTATTATTCATCTCACAGAATTTACATCCCTGCATTTCTTTTAATGCTTTGTCTGTAGATAGGTGAAAAAGGTTCACATTGGTTGCCTTGATCCCTTTTGTGACCTGCAGACTCCCCTTCAATAAAGTGAAGGTCAGTTTCATGATGCTTTTGGATTTAGATTTTATTATTGCTTTCCACCAGCACTTCTTGGTGAATTATCTTCTTTTTCTTCAGGAATGAGTACTTAACACAAGGGGAGAATGCTAATAGGTAAGAAAATTATTCAGGCAACCCATTCCTGTGACAAAAATGGCCAGGGTAATTTTGACTGTTGGTACATTTCAAATTAAGGGCCTGGTGTTGCAATCCTCATTTAGGAACAATGTCCATAGATTTCAATGGGAGTTACAAAGCATGCAAGATCAGACCTGAAGGTTTTTGCCCATATAGAACTGAAGAGTACTTGGGCCTTATAAGAGAGGAGTAGTTTGCAATTATGGTATGAGACATTGCAAACTATATAGAATTATAGATATCAGCCAGCTTTGTTTGCTGCAATGCACTCATTGGCACTTTGTCCAATTTAATTTAAATATTCTGCCTCTGTGAATGGGGTTGGACTAAATAATCTCTCAAAGTCTCTTTCATCCTTACATTTCTATGATCCTATGGAAAGATGAGACCTTCCCTTAGGAAGCTAGTCAACAGCCAACACACCACAGTGTTAGGAAGTGCTCCTTGACATTCAATCTATATTTTCCATGTCTTAATGTCATTCTCTTGCTCTTATTTCTTCCTCCTGACTCCCCAAATATACCACTGTTGATATTTCCTCTCCTTCATCAGTGTTTATACAAGTGTGAAATAAATTAATTTGCATCAGCTACAGTACTGACATTCTGGTGCACAGCTCTAGGAGTAAGAAATCAAGTACTCTAATAAATATGAGGATATAAGTAGGGGGAAATAAATTATAAAGCTATTGATCAATTAGCAAGAGATGAATTTGCAAGAGTGAAGCTATTAGATTATCAGACAAAGTTAATTTGTAGCATTCTCTATGCTTCCTGAGCCATCATTTTTATGGTCTATGTAAAAGATCTACAAAGCACAAATTGCATTTTATTAAGTAACAGGGAATTTTTAAACAAAGACTCTGATCAGAACAACAAGGATAAGTTATATTTTTAGGATAGCAAAACAGAAAATGTATTTTACAGATTTCTGAGAGTTGGGATAACATGAAATAAATTCTCTACATAATACAGAAACCCGCTGCAGCTCACTAATTAGCTCCCTCCACTATATGATTTGCACATAAAACACACTAGAATTTCCTTTCTTTTCAGCACACTTTTGATAGCAGAGAACCCCTTTGAGCATCTACAATGTAACTGGGTAGCATGATTCCTAGCATGGGTAGACAGACTTCTTCTAACCCTGCTAGCCTGGGGTTATCCACATGAACACAGACCATGCTCTTAACACCATTATTTTAATAAAACTAAGCAAAAACCAAAAAGACTCATTAAAATATATTGCGGAACTTTTTTTTAATTGTAATTTTTCTTTCACCACTATTTTAGAGGGCTACATGGCTGGAATGAATTACAGTGCAGTTCCAAGGCTTCCAAAAAAGCCCCTTCCTCCCAAGAAAAGGTTCAGTTGCAGGCTGCTTTAATAGTATTTGGCAAGCTTACGTTATTGTTTTTGCACAAACAGAAATAAATTTGATATGAATAAAAAACTGCGTTTAATATGAATGAAACAAAAATAAAATTCTGGAAATCTTCAAAAGAAATTATATACTTGACTAATTAACTCTGATGTATTTATAAAACTAGAATAATTGAAAACAGGATTTTAAGTTGATTCATGTAGACTGCGCTGAAATATTTATTATTGCAAGTTCAGAAGATCTGTCTGGGTTTTGTCACTGAAAATGTCTAAACTCAGTGTCCAGATGTTTATTTAAGTTGCTCCCACATAGTTCTAATGTCAATTACCAGAGGTTATCAGAGAGCATCACTGTGTATCTTCCTTGACTAATATTCTCATTTCTTCTGCATCTTTGATGTTTTCTTTCATTAAAATTCCTGGCCTACAGCCACAAAAATCTGCTGTGCTTGCAAAAAAGTGGTCTGCAGACATGACATATGATGATGCCCTATGTCTGTGCAAGGATAATATTTATCATCAGCTATCATTTAAGAAATAGTATAATCAGTACAGTGCCATTTGGAAACAGCAAAGGTGAATAATACGAAACCCAAGGCTGAGAACTTTACAACTAATATGATTTAACATGAGTCACTAAAGAAAATATTATTTCACATGATGAGGATTTTGTGAATCCATATATTTATCTTTTTCCTTAAGTGGGGAAAAAACAGCTGAAGACAGAGGCTTTTCACACATTTAGGAATGGATCTGCTGGCTCTGTAATGCTAGAAAAGACAATTTCATTAAGAAGTTCTCCTGAGACAGTTGGAAAACAGTGAGACTTTCACAGTAATTACAAGGCAACACAGAATAATTATTATTTAACAGAGACTGGACCATGGCAGTCATTGTACACACAGTCCTAAGGCCTTTCCTATATTCTAATGCAAATAAGTAATATCATCACTGTCTTGCTGGCTAACAGAGTTTTCTTTGAAAGCTCACTTATGCTTTTCTTCCATTTGGAGATCAGCTGACACCTTTGGCATGTATTAATCATGAAAAATTTATTACATTTTTTAAAAATTATGTTTGTAAGGAAATACCATGAAGTCCAAAGTACATCAATTCAAAATCAAATGGAACACAGCAAATGCTTCTGCAGATGTTTTTACATTAGTTATTAATTATATCCCTATAGCAGGGAGGGGCTCCACTCAGCATCAGGATCCCCTCTAATTGGGTTCTGTATGAATATATAAAGATATACAGTAAAAGTTTGAAAAGTGCCAACGTGACATAGGCGTCTTAGTCCCATTAAAAGTCAACAGGATTTAGGCTTCTAAATCATTTCAGTGTGATTGAAAATCATACCCATAGTCCCTGTGACAAGCAGTTTACAAGCCAAAACGTGTAGGGTCAGAGATGATAACCACAAAGACTTTTTTAGGAAAAAAAATTATAAACAAAGTATCAAGTGTCATCTGCCCCTCAGTCTGTACTCATCTACTTCACAACCAAGGAGGGACTGGAGCTCTATATGACTGTCACAATACATCAGCTCAGACTCTGGCTCTTGCTAGCCTTCTGCAGTCTGGCTCAGACCATTCACTGCTGCCAGTCCTGGAAGGACTAGCTTTACACAGAGGCTATATACTTCCCCAGCAGCTGAGCACTCTGCAGGAACACAACACATCAAGCCTTGTTAGGCATAGACTTCTCTTTGCTCATGCTATATTTCCAGGGAGCACTCAGCAACATAGTATGAAGGAAAAAAAAAACCCCCACCAAATCATAAATCTAATTAACATTGCCATGGAACTGTGGGTTTTCCAACATAGAATCTGGATCTTTTGTGTCACACATTACATACTGCCTGGTATTTAACATACCAGTGAAAGATGGCATAGCTGCCACACATATACTGGAGCAGCAGAGGAGATTATGTTATAATCAGCACTAGACTTGTCCTATCACTATTGGGCCATCTTTTCAGTAAATTAAAGGGCCTGATATCATTGCTGAGAGGGTTTCACTTAGAAGACATTTTCATAACAGACAGTAAAACAAAAGTAAAGATAGAAACCTTTCAATGAAGGTAGCGGTCAGCAAAGTACACAAAGGAAGTCTTATAAAGGGTTCATCTTTCCACTAAGGCTAAATTTTGGATTGCAACTACTCAAGTCCATTACAAATACTCCATTATATTGGACACCTTGATCTAATAACCAGCTACATTAATAACATCTGTGTACACAGAGAGGAAAGAAATACAAATATCTACATTAAACATTATGGACTTCAGTGACCTCAGTGATGACTTCAGTGGATAAGCTCTGATTTACACTAGGTGAGAACACAGTCCACAATGTCAAACTTAAAATGTAAGCTGAAGGGATGTGACTTAGTACAAATTCCTGCAAATTCCCATGGTAAGAAATAAATCTAACCATGCATTGATCTCAACTGTCAGTTATATTTCACCATTTTTAATAAGAATGAGCATTTTCACTTTCCTGGTGGATTTTCATCCCAAAGAGACAATATCTTTTATTGGAGCAACTTGCATTGGTGAGAAAGAGAGAGGAGCTTTGAGCTTACACAGAGCTCTCCCTCAGGTCTGGAAAATGAACTCAGAGCATTACAGATAAATACAAGGTGGAACAGATTGTTGTAACAAGCCATAAAACCTGTGTGTCTATTTAGTCCATGACTTTCAGTATCTAGCCATTATGAATTTAAGTTCCCACGCTGGTTGACTGAAGGCACTGTGCAGGTTTCCTTTGAGGACGAATACTGAAAGGTCAGATGTAGAGTGATCACTCTGTTGAAAGTGTTCACCCACAGGCAATCATTTACACCTGGCCCCACAGTCCTCAGAAAATGAATCGTTAGTGGAAGAAGTCAGCCTGGTCATAGGATTTCTGCCAGAGACAAACTACAGCACAAGAGCAGGAGCTGACGCTGTGGATGCTGAGGGTAAGCCAAACTAGGAGTTGGCAGAACAGACTGGGACGGGAGAGAAAAGACAGAAGAATCAAGGGCAGAGGAGAGTAAAACACAGAGATTCAGCATATTGACAGAAGGGATGAGAGGGCAAGGAAGAAAGCCTGTGAGCAGACAAGAAGTCATGAAAGCTGATGGACTTGACATTACTGAGGGGCCAAGTAACAGGCCATGACAGGGGAGCTGACAGGCAACACTAAAACCAGATAGGCAGAGCAGAGGAACTCAGCAACAGAGAAATCAGAGCACGAGCTTTGCTAAGCAAAGACCAGACCAAGATAAGCAAATGGCTCTTTTAGTGAGTGTGAGAATAGAACCAGGGTGGCACATTGGAATGAAGAGGTGAGGGTGACAAAACCTCCAGCTAAGGAGTGAGATGAGTCAGCAGTGTGGAAGATGAAGTTACTAGACACAATTACAAGAGTCAAAATCAGAGAAGCCAGTGAATGGGGACAGGGGAGTTGAGTGGATGGTAGACAACAGCAGCACAAGAGGCCGAGAAGAGTCAGATGCAGTCCTGTTCAAAAGAGGGCGAGCAGGGAGAAGTTGGAAGCAGGAGGAACAGAAGAGGAGAAGCCCAACTCTCCCACCACGGGCTGATCCTGAGCAGAAAGTCAGGGAAGACAGGCCTTTATGACTACATCTGCACTGCAGCTGCCAGATGTGATTCCCAGTGCTGCCACACAGACTCGCCCTAGCTTAGCTCAAACTAACATGCTAAGAAGAGCAGTGTGCGTGTTTCGGCCTGGGTGGCAGCTTAGGTTAGCTCCCTGAGCTTGTCATCAGTTGGCTAGCCTGAGTTACGGCCCATGCTGCAACATCCACAGTGCTGGTTTTAGACAATAGTTGAAGAAAAAATCATTTACCCGTGTAGGAAATCAAACCCCACAGCTGCATTGTAGACGTATGCTAGAAGACAGGACACCCACAGAGCATCAGATGAAGGGATTCTGGTCTCCACCAAGGACAAAAGCCTCAAGAGAACCATAGATGGTTTGATCTTTTTAGAGATTTAGTGGGTGTTCCAGAAACAGCAAAAAGAGAGGAAGATATGGATAGGGGAGAAGTTAGGAATGACTAAATAGAGGGGCAGAGGTGGTGGTGCAGATGGGTGTGTGAGGTGATGAGGATGGAGGGAGGACCAGTGCTGGAGTAAATGTCACCCAAGATAAGAAGGAGGTGGCAGAGGAGCGTGTGGACATGAGATCTGGATTAGTGCTGGTGGGGAGGGCAGGCAAGGAAGAGGAGCAGATGGCCCTGATGGGAACTGTAGAAGGGATGACAACAAGGATGGGGAAATAAGAGGTAGTGGGGGAAAGGAAAAAGGATGCTATGATGCAGAAGGGTAAGACCAGAGCCTTGGGTGGAAGATGGACATGATTATCCAAATAAGAAAAAAAAGAGTTTGACAAATGCCATGAAGGCACAAGGACAGTCAGTGAGCCAAGAGTGGCTCCGTGGTGCCTGTAGCAGCTCCCCATTCCAGACAGCTAGATTGTGTAGACCAAGGGACAGAGAAGAATACAAACCTTCTGGGAGCTGCACAACTGCGAGAGGCAGGGTGGGATGGTAGGAGTGAGGATAATGGGATGGAAACCTTTCCATCATGCACCTATGTAACAGGATATTGCAACAGTACTTAAGGTGAGAATCTGAAATGATAAATGAACTTGAACGGCTTTATACATGAAACATCTAATCACCATAGCTACTGGCTGGCACTCTTACTCTTAAGAGAAACCTGAGACTTTTATTGTCTAACAGCTGGATTATGTGGCGGTGCTGAACACTGTCACTCCCGTGGACTTCAACTGACATTGCAAGATCTTAACATTTCTGAAAAATCAGATGTTAAGTGGTTAACACTATAGAGGGGAATCTCAGCAGTACCCCTTAATATCAGTCAGACATTGATTCATGAATGATTGAGAGTCACTTATGTGCCATCAGCACCTCCTATACTACCTAGATTTGTTCCTGGGAGATTCTCCCCCTAGCATAAGTAGTACTCCAAGCACTAAGGTTAGGAAAGCAAACAAGATCACAATTTGAAGTGCTATGGTTGCAAAAATCATCAGAAACCAATGCATTAAACAGGTACAAAATTCATGTGGAGTAAACTTACAATCCAAACTCTCCTGGAAAGTTTCCTTTTAAAACTCACAGGGCCACAAATCAGATATATGCTTACAAATTTCCATCCCTTTAGTTATAAGGCACTGAGGATCAGAGGGTCTGCTAGTCAGTCTCTGAATGCATGAGGATACTAGTTTATGAAATTATTTCAGAAAAAGAGTAGCCCCCTAATGCAGCCACACAATTTCAGAATTATCTTTTGTACAACAAACTTGCTAGCTATGATTTAGCTAGTTACTGATATTTGGAAGTTAGAAACCAATGTTTAGGGTCACATATTTCAAGACAATGCTTGAGGCTTCAGAAACACATTTATACACAAGACAGGTAGGTATAACTTGAACACAAGTGTGTTTTATGAGTGCAAGCATACTTTTACAGACATGACACTTCTTATGGACAAGCCCTTAAGTTTCTGGGTGTCAGTCATTCAAATCAGACTACACAAGGGAGTATTTAATGCCAGTTGACAAACCGAAGTCTTTTTACCAGCTGTGGCTTGAGTTCTCCAACAACAGCAAATACTATTACTAATAACTAAGTGAGCTACAGGGAACTGAGGTCCTTATTGCTGCCGAGAACTCTCAGAACCCAGATCTTGCAAGGAAAATAAAGAATTTTCTCTTAAATTTTATCTAAGCTGTGTTTCTTTGTAATTAAAAAAAGCTTTTCACTGATGCGCTCTATCCAAACTTCCATTGAAATAAAGAAAATGGTACTGTGTTTCAGAGATTTCTGAACTTCAACGGTTAGTTAAGGTGCATCACTGAAAAAACACTCAGGACTTTATTTCCTCCAATAAACCCAGAAGGATCCATTCTATTAATTTCAGCAGACAGTAGTATTCCAAAATTTTAATCCACGTACAAAAGTTGTATTGAAAAACAAAACAGATTTGTCAATCACCATAACTGGGGAGATAACGCCCCTTAAAGCCTGAAGAGGACTGGATTTATTTTATAACTCAGACTTCTTGTTTATTCACAATAGGTTTACAGGTGGAAAAATATTTTATTCCTTTTACATTATTTTTCCTCAAATTATAATCATCTTTTTACAGACACTCTGTCACTACTTACAACAGTATGAACAGCTGCCTTAGCCGAGCTACAGAAAACCCAATGAGCAATTTTCTGAAGCGCTGAGCATTCTTGCTGCCAAATAACAATAGCATTTGTACTTAACAATTAATCCCTTCCCAGGGCTGCGGTGCCACACCTCCTCTAGCAAAGACGCTGCAATCTACAAGGCCCAGAATTCTCATTATTACAGTTTGAAGAGGATAGCACACAAGATATCAATTATACTGTCCATTAACAGGTATTTCTCCTTTTTGAACTCAGTCTTCCAATGAATGGTAGTCCTCCTCATCCCTCACTTCTCTGTATTGCATTGAGGTTGCCCCCTCAGGTTCATACCTGACCATTTTAATATTCAATGTTTCCGCTAGTTTTTGTGCGGCAAGTTTGGCTTGTGCTTCCTAAAACAAACATACACAGGGGAAAAAAAGGACAAAGATTAAACTACATCTTACAATCATCCTGGCTGTCAAAAAACTACTAGGCTGAGAAATAAACACAGCATGAGAGTAACTTGCATATTCAAATTAAGTCTCTCATTCCAGCAATTCCTGTTATTTGCTAGAAACAATATATATTTCCTTAAACAAAGCAAAAAAACTTTAATATTTTGATTTAGAAATTATTTCCTTTTTTTACTTGAACAGCAGCTTCTACGTAGGACCTGCTTCCACTCGAATGGTGGCGTGGCCATAATCTTTGACTAAGCAAGCTTATGTAGAGATGTGGCCTTTCAGAGTCATTACTTAACTGAGAAACTGAACTTCTGTGTTCCAAACCCAGCTCTGACAAAGATGGTGGCTTTTGTCAATAACTTAAATTTCTCAAATCCCCGTTTTTCCTCTCTGTAAAATGAGGAAGTAACATCTATCTAACCCTCAGGAACACAGATTATTAATTAGCAAGTGCTTGTAAAATATTAAGCAGCATCCCGCTGAAATTAAATAAATAACCCACCACCACCAAGCTGTTAAACATTAACAGTCTGCCACCATATGGAATTAAACACTAAAATCCAGTGTCACCGAAAATTTCTGTTCTAAATAAAACTTTCGTAATCTCAGTGATTACAAAGAACTTGGTTATTGCCAGTCAGTGTGAAGAAAATCAACCGCAGTTATTTGCGTACATTTCAGATATATAACAGTGGATACTTTTTTTGCCTTCACTAACATGTCATCCAGCATATGCTAGTGAATAGTATGCTTGTTAAAGTATACCTTGGGAGTTCAAAGCACAGAGGGGACAAGTGACACTACAATGAATGTATCATTATTGTGTGCAAAGAATAATGCTAAATTTTATTCACTGCTTGATAATCAGCTCTAAGGAATAAATTTGAAAACACCACCGACAGAATTAAATAGAAAAATTAACTTTATCTCATAAAAAGTCTGGAAATCTCAACTGACTAACATATGTAAGGTTTATACTGTGGCTTTCAAGAATGGTCCCAACAATATAATTACATTTTCCAGACCTAACAGTAACACTGAGTCATACCTCATAAATTTCTTTTTGCCTTGTCTGAATTGCTATTGATTCTTCTATGGATAACAATTGGGTAGGTGCATGATGAAGTGGCGGCAGCCGGGCTGCTGTGATGTCATCCAGATGTTGCTTATCTCTACGACGTCTTTCTTCTTCAGAAATTGAAGAACCAAGTCTCTTAGGTGAATGACTAGGTGAAGAATCATGAGATGACCCACTCCACTCAGATGGTAATCTAAAAGGAATCAAATGTAAAGTTCCAGCCCATATTTGGCATGTGAGTTTAATACACAGTTTTAAAATTCTAGAAATAGTCATTTCTGATACAGAAGAGCTAAGAAAATGATGTATAATATGTGATACATATTATACCACATAAGTGAACAATAAGCAACACTTTTGTAGTGTTTCTTCATGTTAACAGATTCACAATACTACAACAAAGGAAACCTGTCCAATGACGACAACTCACAGACAGGTTAAGTGATTTCCCTCCTGCCACACAGTAAATCACTGTTTTAGCAAAGATTACCGGGAATGCCTTAATTCTAATGAGTTCATTAGAATATACTGCTTCTCTAAACTGAATTTTCTGGGGCTTGTGGGCACTCATTTTCTCACAGGAAATATTCCAGCATCTTGAAATATGTCCTATTGAAATGCAATCTCTCTCTACTCATTCACCATAAAAGAAAAGTTCTGATCACATACTACAGACAGCTGGAGTCAATCTTTCTTGCCTTCCTCTGTAAATATTTAGTCAATAGAAAAATGAATTAGTAGAGCTTGTGATTTTCTGATACTTCCTGTGATCTACAGCAACAATTAAGGCCATCTTTTCATTACAAGAAAGCACTCTGATGATGCACCCTATCGTATCCAGTACAGCACCTAAAGAAGGTGCAAAACTCTACATATCAGCAACTGTAGCAAACACTGAGTGAAAAAAAAATCTTTGCCAGAAGTTGCTACTGATAAAGAAAACAGAGCATTGCTACTTATTTTGTGTCCATAAAATAGCAGTGACTGGGAGTTGGGAGTACTTCAGGTGGTCACCACTAAAATTCCCAGACAATTTTGCCACCACAGGAATCAAAATGCAAAGTGGTCTTGTAAAGCCGCCTGCTATTACAATTCAAGCGCAATCCTAATGAAATATTTGTCAGTTAAGTAATAGCTTTGTCGCATGGACCAAAAAGACCTTTAGGGATTGACCATGATTACTTATTACTTGTGGAATCAGGAGCAACACGGTTTTTAATAATTTAATCAGGATTTTAGCTCTAATTACTCAGAGACTGTGGATTATCACATTAACCTAGCATGCTGCTCAACACCATCATGCTTTTGATCATCTGCACTTACAGTCACAAATTTAATATAGACACAGATTACTCCTCCAATTTATAAAAAAAAAATTTATTCCACAATACTTACACATTGGTTTTAAATTTATTTTTAACTCTTGGGTTCTTAGCTCTTGCTTCTAAAACTTCAACATAATGTGGTTTTTTTGGTGCTGTGGAGGGAAGGCTTCCAAAGGGATTATCCTTAAATTTAGCAATGTTCTGTCCTTCTTCTGATTTCCTTTCATTGTTATTCCCATCTCCAACTGTAATTCTTTCAAAGGCATCAATCAGCACATCACCGCTGTTGCCTGAAGCATCCGCTACACTTCCAACTTCATCCAGAGAACTGTATTTAAGTATCTGCTGATCAGTGTTCATCAGGCTGATTGCGAGTGACTGTAAATTGGATTCACTTTCCTGAGTTTTTGGATGGTGTTCTATCATACTCTCTATTTGGTCAGGTTTTCTATGGCTCTTTGCATTTCCAGAAGCTGTATGTGTGTCTTTTTTCTCGGTACATTCTGCATCCCGGTCTTGCAAAACAGCTTTAGAAGTTTTGTTTACATTAGTAGTAGAGTTCTCATAAATGGATGAGAAAAGTTTATTTGTTGATTTGTCATCATTCAGGGCACCTCTTTTCTTGTTTGTATTAATCTCCTCTTGTTTTGCCTGAAACTCTAGTCTGACAGCAGACAACAGTTCAGTTTTCTTGCTTAATTCTTCTTGTTGTGCAATGGCAAGCTTCAGCTTTTCAATAAAATCAGAGATCTTTTTACCCTTATCTGGAAGTCTACAAATAAATGTCCTTAAAAAAAGAAATAGTTACATGACAAGCCTCAATCTTATTTCCGATATTCATGTATGTGATATCAGATAGATAAAGTTAATAGTTTCATGAATATTAAAACAGCACTAGTTCTATGACACAAAGTATTCTGAAAACATTAAACTTCTAAAGTAGTGGTTCCCAAAATTTTCTCTGCTGAGGCACACCTTGCTACCTTTAATTAATTTGAGGCACATCACCATATAGTTTCCAAATGAACTCATGAATATTCATGAGCTAATGAGCCAATCCAGAGCTCTTTGAGTAG
Organism: Podocnemis expansa; assembly: GCA_007922195.1. NCBI lineage: Eukaryota > Metazoa > Chordata > Testudines > Podocnemididae > Podocnemis > Podocnemis expansa. Next base: position 495,903 of record ML682232.1, read on the forward strand.
TTTCTCAAAAACTTTTGTGGCACACCTGTGCGCCATGGCACACTGGCTAGGAAACACTGTTCTAAAGTTTGCATACATACATGACATCTGTAGTTTTACAAATTTATGACTACAGTAGGAAAAAAAGCAATCATTTTGCCAAACCAGTGAAGATTATTCTGAGCTGAAATAATGATATGGCAAATATTTTATAGTTATTTCATTAAAAAGACTACATAACTTGGAATACAAAATACAAGACTGAAGTGAACTGTGCTATGAGTACTGAAGATATTTATTGGTTGACTTTAGAACTGTGACCATATGTAAAACTTGAGTATATGATACTTTAATCTTGACAGCCTTACCCAGAATAGTCTTTACAACTCGATTATGTTACCAAAGTCATCTGCAGCAAATTAATTATAGAACCACATGTGTGGGCTTTCCAGCTTATAAACTGATGCAATTTTGACACTAATGACTAGCGTTCACAAACAGTAAACTGCACCCAGGGAAATTCTGCTAGCAGCTTTAATGGAAAAAACCAAAGAAATATCAGTAAACATATCTTTAGGCATAATCTACATTAGAAAAGGTCTTCTGGTATAACTATACCAGCAAACCCTCCTAGCGTATACACAACTTATACTGATTAAATAAGCTAAACAAGCAAAAGTACTTCTATGCTAATATAACTGCATCTTCACAAGAGATTTTACTGGCACAGAAATGTTACCAAAAAATACCCCTCACCAACACCAACAACCAGGGCTGGCCCAAGGTTTCTTGGCGCCCTAGGCGCCTGTGATTCCCACCCCCTCCCTGCCGCCACTAGGCCAGCCCAGATGGTGTGCCCTCCTTCCCACTCTTCCTAGCACTGCCCACCCCAAATCTGGGCAAGTGGCAGGAGGGCTCCATGCGGGCTGCCAGGCCAAATTGTGGTGGTAGCGCTGCTCTCTCAGTTGGGGCCAGATCCCTTCCCGCAGCCAGGTCCCAGGAGTAGCGGCACTCCCTTGGCTAGGGCTGAATCATGGTGGTGGCGCTGCTGACTCTCGCCTGCAGCTGAATCACGGCGCTGGCGGTGGCACCATTCCAGCCGCGGCACCATTCCTCGCTAGTGCTGCATCACAGCAGCAGCGCTGCTCCTTGGCTGGGGCTGGATCCCCAGCTGGGGATCCTCCACCTTGAAAAGGTTGGGAACCACTGCCCTGGCCAAGATGGCCTAGACCAACCCTCCCCTCCAACTTACCTGGAAGGGAACCAGCCAGCTGAAACACAGCTTCCTACCTTGCTCAGCTCTGGGCTACACGCCTGAATGGAGGAGGGCAGGATGGGCTTGCTGGCTCCAGCACAGCCCTTGGTGACCCCAGCGACTGCCTAGGTTGCCTCTACGCACAGACAGGCCCTGCTGGCAACAGATTTTAGCATAGGCCTGGCCTTACTAAACTGGGCTAAAATTGTGTATTTGTACAGGATATGTTCACATTCTGCTTCTTCCTTTCCCCACTCTTTAGGCTGTATTCACCATGAGAGGAGAGGAAGGTGTGTCCTTATACTAAATTAACTATTTAAATTTTAGCGGGGATGAGGCACTAGAGCTTTTACTAAAATGTAGCTAGCTGTGGTCAATCACAACCCTACTAATTCAGATTCACCTGACCTAACTATTTGTGTTTTGTCTCCCATGTAACTTTACACCAAACTAGGTACCTTGATGTACAACAAGACACTCTTCTTTTATTCTGAAAACCTAGCCTAAGAATTAGCTACCCTTCTCTCCTCCACCCCCTCTCACCCCCATATAGTGTGTTTTCCTCCCTACTTTGGTCTTTACTCTCACACACAGGCACACTCTCTCTCCTTTTACTAAAATAAGACTAGAAGATCTCCTTAAAAATTGAACTTATTTCTACAGGTGACATACATTATGCTTACAGGTGATTAAAGCTCTGACCCTGCAAACACAAACACATGGGGCTAATTTTACTCATGTGAGGAGCCTACTGACATCCATGGAAGTGTTCACATGAACTGTGTCACTAATGCTTAGGTGCTTGGCAAGATCAGGTTCTGCTAAAGGGGAAAACATCACTTATTTTATAGTTCTTTAACAGTTCTTTTTCAAAGGCTCAGAATGTAATTGATCACCATATGAGAATTTTCTCTCAAGTCCTATTGGCAGTAACCAGTTTTTTCACCTTCCTTTGCAGCAGGTGGGTGCAAATTATTTGTCAAGATTACCTGAGTCCATCTAACAATCATTCTCTGCCACTGCAAGGGCTTGGGCAATGGTGCATCTCTGTCCCGCTTATTCTCTGCCTCTGGCACCAACCAGCTTAGTCTCCCATGGGCTGTAACAGTTTGGTCTAATTTGGGTCCCTGGGTTTAACGTAGCTGAGTGCTGTTGGAGGCCTGTGACATACAGGAAACCAGACCAGCTAATCTGACCATCCCTTCCGATACTGAGTCTAGGACTGTCTGACCCCGTCTAGCAGAGGTGGCCAAACTTACGGCACCCAGGAGCCACACATTGATTATCAAACCTTCAAAAGCAGGTTGCTGACGTTCTTCCGCGAGCCACACTTTTTCCTTCAAGAGACACATGCATCTCCAGAGCCGCAGTTTGGCCACGCCTGCCGTATAGCCTTGGCTCCCAAACCTTTGCAGGCAGCTATTAAGTCACTCAATCAATCAAATCATAGGGCTGGAAGGGACCTCATGAGATCATTGAGTCCAACCCCCTGGGAATTGAACCCAGGACCTGCTGCATGTTAAGCAGAGGTGCTAGCCACTACACTATTAAAATCCCAAATCCCCATCTCTGCCTCTCTGTTTGCCACAGCTCCTTCAGCAAAGGGCCTTCCTTATACCTGCCAGGCCCTGCCTGAGCATCCACTTGGATCAGTGACCTGCTCGTTCTCCCCTCGTAGAGCTTAGTCTCCTGCCACACTGGGATCCACGGACCAAAAGGCCAGCGGACGGCTCATGCTCTGTCGCCCGCAGGATCATGTTTCACCAGCTGACGGGTGCCTGCGCCGGGGGTAGCTGGAGGGGGATCTGTGCGAGTGGGACCGGCGGGGTGGCCCTGGCTCCGCCTGCGTCTCCCTCCCACCCCGGGCCGGGCCCGCGCTCACCTAGTGGCCAGCAGCCTCTCCTGGCGCCTCAGCATCTCCCGCAGCTCCTGCAGGCTTCGGCCCCGCAGCTCCCCGCCTTCGCCAGGCGGCGCTGACATGCTGCCGGCCGGCCGGCCGGGCGGGGACAACCCCGGCGCTTCCGCTGCCCGCTGGAGGCCGCCATGTTCCCGGAAGAGCGCTACGGCGTCGCGCCGGGGTCAAACCTTGTTGGAAAGCGACGGGGAGGTTCGCGCTGGGGCTTCTTAGCCCCGCCCTCAAGCCGCCCCGCTACGTCACAGCGCCAGGCCCGCCCCTCCCCCTCCGTTCTGTCGCTTCCAGCCTCGCGCGGCACGTGTCGTTCCCGCCCCCGCCTTCCCGCCGCGTGGCCGGGACACCGCCCCTTGCAACCCGCCAATCACAGGCGAGATACCGCCCTGCTTCCCGCCCAGCCGCCTGCCACAGCACAAGGTGTAGCTGTAGCCAAGGGGCAATGATGGCCTGCAGCTTCCGGCCCATGGGCCGGGCTCTAGCTGTAAAATTTGAGTTTGCATCCATCTGCACCCTGCAAAAATAGAGGTGCAACGTTGCAGGGCTCCAGTCATGGAATCAGAGGGGACCTCATGCCAAGAAAGCAGGACCACTCTCACTAAATTATCCCAGCCAGGGTTTTGTCTAACCAAGCCTTAAATATCTCCAAAGATGGAGATTTCACCAGGGCTTTACGGGGCCGTTCCAATGCTTCACCACTTTCCTCTTAAAAGTTTTTCCTAATATCCAACTTCAACCTCTCCAGCTGTAACTTGAAACCATTGCTCCCTCATCACATCCTCCTCTACAACAGGGGTTTTCAGATTGTTTTTGCTCAGGACATAGTTGAAAAGAAATCATTTCACCCAGTGCCTGCAACCCAACAATGGTGTCTTTCAGAAATGCATTCCAGTTTGCAGGGGACTCTTGTCACCAGGAGCACCACTGGCCCAGAAACAGATCCAGGGCTCATGCACCACTGCCATAGGCGGCCCAGTGGCAGACCTAGGGCTTGAGCCCCGTAAGCCCGGTGCCAGTGACACCTCAGTCTGTGACCCAGTACCTAAGGGTCTACGAGTACAGCACTACGAGACCACTGCATCCCACACACACAAATGCACCAACGCAGGGACAAATGCCCCCTTCCCCTCAGCTACTTAGCAGCCTAATATCCCACTGCCCTGCTGGCTGCTCTCTCATTTGCATAGAACTTAATCACCTTCCCAACAACATCATAAAGGGTCACAAAGAATACTATAAATATGCTGTTTTTTCTCTCCCCTCCGTAAAATGTTGTGGGGCATTGTGTCCTAAAAATAAGTTTTGTCACTGATGATGCTGGAAGGAAAACAAAGTGGGAATGCAATCCATAGTGACTCACCCAGTTGTGCCCTGCTGGTTCAGACCAATGACATTCCCAGTTCAGAGTCTGCAATATTTCCTCCACAGAGCAACTGCTGCCTCATTTTCAAATGAAGCCAGCCCCTGATGCAGTGTTTTAATTCATCAAGAAGCAACCCTATTCACTCTTCCATGACTGAAGCAACCAAGACCTAGTAGAATTAGGATGTTTTCACTGCTCACAGGGCAGGAGTGGGGAGGCTGCTCAGGCTTGAGCCCATGGCATGTCACACCACGCAGCTCCCTAACCCCTCCTGCACGATAGGTTTTGGGGTGGTATGGCAGGATAGATGAGAAGTAAGAGTCAGACAGTGAAGGCTGCTGGGATGGTACGGAGGGAACAATCCACCAACCATTGTCCACAACAAACCTTGAGCTGAGAATTGTCATGGGCTGCTTCAGCATCAAGTTTGCAGAGACGGCTGTGCAGCAGCTCCATTGCTCTTGAGTGGCCCTGGTAGGGAAGATTCCTATCTGCCATGAAAACAGCAGCCTTCTGTGAAATACAAAAAGAAAGAAGGAAACCAACCAACCAGTATTAAAAACTAAATAAAGAAAGGAAAATAAAATTAATTAATAAAGAATAGTTGAGTGCCACTGGTAGATGTCAAGGTGCTCGGGCACTTTCCTGACAGAAGATGGGTCCATCAGTTGAGCGGAGACGGTTCTTCAGTTGCCAACATTGTAGCTGGCAGCATCAGATGGTTTTGATTATTTGGGCTGATTCTCCAGGTTCCTCCTCCCCCTAAGAATTTTCTCTGTCTTCTAAACGCTAAGGAGGGTTTGAGTCAAGTTCTCTGTAGATGTCCATATTCTGATTTTTTTCTCCTTCTTTCATGGTCCTGTTTTTCCTCAGTTCTCCGGTTTTTAGTGGCAGGACTACTAGCTTTTTAAGGGCCATGAACATTTACCTCAGGAAGCTCTGGGCAGTCATGGGGACTTTGACCAAGTTCTTCATGCAAATTAATCCCTGGTAATAGCTGAAAAAGCAAAAAAAAGAAGGGAAAGAACAGCATCTATATACTCCATGCTCAGCACTCTTAGCTGACTGCATCGAAGGAGAAAAGTTGTTCCTTTCACTCCTCTGACTGTGTTTCTTCTATGGTTAGAAGGCTGGTTCTTCTGCAGTGGTTCTCCACCAGTGTGTTGGGACACTTTACCGTCTCATCACAGAGCAGTAAATGTGTCATGGAGAGCCAGGGGAGGGTGAACTGGTGTGTGCTGTAGGGCTGTAACATGCCGTGAGGTGTGTCATGACTCGCAGAAGGTTGATAACCAGGGGCGTCACTGCCCTGGGGAATGGCCCAGGCCCGGGCCCCACCCCCTGCCCACAGGCCCCGCCCCCAGCCTGGGACAGGGCAGGGAGCAGCAGCCATGGCCATGGGGTCACCCGGCCTTCGAAGGGGCCAGAAGCGGCTGTCGCTGCCGCGGGGAGCTGTGCCCCGGATCCCCAGCCAGAGACGGGGAGAGGCGGGGCCCTGCCAGGACCCAGGGCACTGGCGCTGGTATTCGGGGCACGGGCCCTGTGTGCCAGGCGCCAGCGACGCCCCTGTTGATAACCACTGGATGGACAAAAGATTTCCTCCTTCTGAAGCAAGTCATTGTTAAATTTCCTAGTAGCACTTTAAACAAAGAATAATAATAGACATTAGCTTTTTATCACCCCAAAACAATGTTTGTATAATAGTGTCTATTCACATAATTTTTGAGCAGTGGGACAATCTAGGTAAAGACTCTGCTGTCAGAGGGCAGATGCAAGGATAAGTCTCAAAATGGCAAATTTGAAATACATCTAGATCCCACCACAATATTAACATAAGACACAGCAAAATAGGAGAAACACACCTAACAGTAAAAGGACAGGAATTTAAACAGCAGCAGAGAGGAGAGGGTGAGTTAAATATGTAAAAGGGAGGAAGAAGGGAACTGAATGGGGATGGTAGGGTGGCGCCAGTTTCCTATGTCAAGCTGAGCAGTGCAGATGTTTGAAAAGATCTGTAGCTTGTGAACCACAGGTTGCTGACTTCTGGTACTAAATAAATCAAGCCACCCAACTGAGGCAAAGGGCCCTGCGCCCATCCCAGTTCAACTCAGGATGGATCCCTGTGTCACAAAGTCTGCATTCTTGAAAGTGGTCATTATGTTCATTGCAAGAAACATGTTTTATAGCAAGACAAATGAAAAAAAATGGTAGAGAACAGAAGCAGTACTTCTGTCTAGTTTTCAACAGTCACGGTTTACTGAGAAAGTAGTGAAGCTATAGATTCATTTTATTAAAATGGATTTTTTGCATTTTCAGTGATGAAAATCTACTTATTTCCATTTAGTTCAATGGATATTATCTTTAGCTAAGCATAGGACTTGAATTTTATTAGGACTCAAGATTTTTAATCGTCAGGGATTGCTTAGTAAAGGTGGAAATTATGGAGACCTTAGTAAGTTGACATCTATTAACTATTTCTAATTTGGCTACAGATTTATATTTTGACAATACTAGTTTTTATAAAATATAATGACCAGGGATATATTTCTACCCTTCTTAAAAATTCCCAATTGAGAAGAAATGATCAGATGTAAATAAGTGTTCCTCTTCCCCAATGAGAGCTAAACCTGGCAATGCTAAAAAACACCTGACTTCATTGACTTTCATTGTCCAGCAGAGAAACAGAAAATATAAACAAAGACCATAAGAAACAATGTCCCTTTTATGTCAAATTTGTTTTAATAAATCTTTGTGGCTAATATGCAAGGTAAACATAGACCTTTAGACTCTGCTAGTTTGCTTATTTTGTTTTTTCTCAACTGGTTGATATGACTGCCATGAGCTTTACTAAATCCATTTCATCTAGTAAAAATAATAATAAAGCCATTAGCTGAATGGTGGTTCCCAGGTGGCAGATTTGGGTCTTTTAAAGTTTATCCCAATAGAGTCCACTTGGTCCAAGTAATAGTAAAGAGACACATTTCTCAGAGATTGTTAAAACAGTTTTATGAACAGGATGAACTGAGGGCCAATCCCAGAGGGATTGAGGGAGGAAGCATGTTAAAATGACTACCCAGCCCTTTGTTTGCTCAGCTGGAAAGTCAATGGAAAGGCTGAGGGCCAGGGGAAATGAGATTAATCAAGTCGGCAGCTACCCCACTGGAAAAAAAAAAAACAAAACCAAAAAAAACCATGATCAGGGTGAGAAAAGCCAACTAAGTGACTAGTTGAGTGGGTAGCATCAGTGCTTGCTTGTCCCCAGCCCAGATCATCCCCTCCTACAGAAAATCCTATGGGAGAAGCTCAGGAGGAGGAAATCTCTAAGGCTGTGTTTGTCACATTTCTTGTTCGTTCTGTCAGGTGAGGCAGGTTTTACTTCTCTTGAGTAAGCCGGGAGACTATCTCCCAAACTTAGATGATTCCAAGGAGGCTGTAATAGGCCAAATGAAAGCTCTATTCCCACGCATCTGCCCTGAATCCAAGCCCCTTCCCTGGCTAACTCCCAAGCCATAGCAGCCCCTGACGTGCAAATGCAACTGTTTAAGCTTACTCTTCATCAGGCCAGAGGCAGGGTGATGCATATCCCCCTTGGCTCAACCCCTCCTGCCATGTTTCTGCTTCTTCCCCTTATACAAATCACAGGGAAAGAGGGAATAGTGTCATGAAAAGAGAATGCCCCCTTCTTTTCCTATAAGGAAACCAGGAGATGTGCATGCAGAGAATTCTTTCCATGCACGGATCTAGGGGATGATCTAGAGGTCTACCACTATTATACAGTGAGTTGTTGCTGTGTAACCTCAGTTCAGTCATTATTACATGCGCAAAATCATGATAGCATTTACAGTTTCTATTTTTAGCTGAGACACTACCATCTAACAATAGGAACAAAAGGTGATGAGAATGAAATCTTATGCTCCAAAGTACCAACATGAATCATCAACAATGACAGGAACAGCATGCTGTATTAAAAAAAAAAACAAAACAAAAAAACAACAAAAAAAAAACATGTGAGAGTTCCCTTGTGGCATCATTCTTAAAGACAATTCCTCAGACTACAGCATCCCTCTGTCTTTAGCTAGTTGTATCATTAAGAAGAATATTGTGTATACGATTCCCAAAATGAGCTAAGGTTTAGAATGGCCAGTTCCTTTTATGGTTCCAGTATGATCAACAATTTGGATGGAGGTCAGCGTGTAATCCAGCTACAGAAAAGAACAGGGTGAATATACATTACTGGGTGAGTTTGATCTTGTCATTTTTCAGCCAAAGCCATTAGAGATGCCTACACAGTGGAAAGCAGATGCAAACGCTCAGAGGCCGAACTAGATCTGAAACCCTCTCCGCATCCCCACGCTATGAATTGGCATTTGGAACAGTTGGTGGGAAAGAGAAGGTCATGCACTTTAGGCCTTGTGAGTGCAGAGAACTACTTTTACAGGAAACCCATAGAATAGCCTTGTTTTGCAGACACACAATTGTTATTGACAGAATATGGTCAGCCTAATTCAATCTAGGAACTTTAGCCAATTAATTTCCTCTTGAGGTTCAGATATAGTATATTTATATTGCATACCAGTACTATTTTCACATCTTGGCTTGAAGAATATTTTCTGTGTACTAGTGCATGCCTTGCCCCCATGTTAAGAAGGGGACATTTTCTTCCATTCACTTATTTTCTTGAACCCTTGTTCAAAACTCATACAAGATGCTTAGTATTTTGCAGAATTGGTCTCTTTTTGTTTATTAGTGTAGTAGACCACTATGCTCTTCACTTTGGCTGTTGTCCCAAGAAAGGGTACTATCTAATAACTCCTAAAAAATGGCCATAGTCTGTTTTCCATCAAACAATTTATTTCTCAATAGTATGAGAACAGTTGCTATGCAACTCATTATTTGTCTGGCAAAATATCTTGGGAGCAGCAAGAAGATTCAATTATAAGAAGAGCAGCAGAAAAGAAAAATCTGCTCCTCTGATAAGTGAGAATATTAAATGATGTGATGAGGGGACAGATGAGACAAGGGTAGGCAGAAAGAATACTGCTCCTTATAGAGCAGGAGACTCAACTTTCAAGTAATTAGGTAATGTATCAAAAAGTATACTTGACATACTACACAAGTCACTTGGGACATTCCAACAGAGATGTACGCATCTGTGAATTTTTAATAGTTTCGAAAGGCACCAGGGTCAAGTTCTCCAGTCACACAAGAGATCTTTTCTGTGGGTATATAAGAAAGAGGCCACAGAATTAAAGATGGGCAAAGTTTTTCCAACTGAACATTGCTGTTTCCATAACTGCTGTTCTTGGGGATGTCCTGCATGTGTCCCTTCCAATGTAGGTGCCTGTGAAATCTGAGCACAGTCACTGAAAATTTCTCTCTCAATGGTACCCATCAGCTCAGTTCTGATGCCCTCTGGTGCTCTCATAGGCCCAGGATAAAAGGTTCCTGACTAACCCTGCTCCCGCTCAGTTCCTTCTTTCCAGCCAGCTCCAATATAGAAGGGTAAGAGGACAGGTCTTTGAATAGACACGTGCAACACATCTTGAAGAATGATAGCTTCTTGAGGTAGCTATTGAGCATGCACATGTTTAGAATATGCCTGAGACCACCCTTGGCCTTAGAAATTAGAAAATAAAATGAACGGGTTTCTATTCTTGCTAAGTTCTGTGGAACCTCTGCCATGGCTTCCACTCAGAGAATTTGCATCCTGAGCTAGAAGTTCTGTGGGAGAGGGGTCCCTGAAGAGAAAGGATGGAAATATGGGTTAGAAATAAATTGGAGAGTATATATCAGGCATAGCCGAATTGCAGCTTGAGAGCTGCATGCAGCTCTCAATGAAAAAGTGTGGCTCCATGTTTCAGGCCCTAGCTGGCACCAGACACATTCGTCTGAGCGCCAGGCTGGGCAGACAGTTTAAATCTCTGGCCCCCTGAGCATTCTTCAGATGAAGACTGAGGGCGGAGCAGCAGAGGGTCACGTAGGCATAGGATCGACTCGCTGGTCAGGTAAGGGGGAAAGGGCTAAGGGGGCCTGCAGTGGGGGAGCATGCAGCAGGGGCTGGGGTGCTGTTAGAGGCAGGGAGAAGAGATCAGGGATAGGGGTCAGCTGGGAGAAAAGGCAGAAGCCAGGGACATGCTGGGGTAGCAGGGGTGAGGTGTTTGCATGAAGGATAAGGGCTCAGGGTCTGGCTGGAGCAGAGGGGCAAGTGCAGGGGAAAGGTGCCTCTGTGCGTGCGTGTGTGCGCGATCTCCATTACATCAGCAACTTCCAGTGGTTGTGTGTTGTTTTTAAATCTAATCTGCAACAGTGTAACTCAAGTTAACTAACTTTTCTCTCTAGACCTCAGCCTCTCTCTACCAACTCATAAAAAATACTCTTCTTCTCAGCACAGTATTGATAATTAAATAAGCTGCCTCTGATAAAAACACCTGTGCTTTTCCTGGGATCATTGACTAAGATCACACAAGTATTTCCCTAAATCAGGAAAAGATGCAAAGGAGTCCTGTGGCACCTTAAAGACTTTGATTGATTTATTTATTGCATGAGTTTTCATGGGAGAAAAATCTGATGAAGTGGGATTTTCTCCAACAAAAGCTCATGCAATAAATAAATCTGTTAGTCTTTAAGTGCCACAGGACTCCTTGCTTCTTTTGCTGAACTAGACTAACACAGCTACCCCTTTGTAATTCTTAAGCTTTTTAGAAAATCAGTTATATTACATAGCTGACATAGGGACATTCCAAAATCACCGTGGGAGAGGAAGTAGTCTCTAGTCAGCAAAAGTAGGAGAGGTGGTCCTCAAGGCAATTTCTCTGATAAACAGAGGTCCACACAAGCACCTGACCTACCATTAAGTAACCCACTATTCTCATATGCCCCTGTATTTTCTAGTATACTTTTATTCTTCTAGCTGGGGAAAAACTGAAATAAATATCATGGTTTGAGCTTAGGGGAGACAAACTATTCAATTTCAGTAGGTTTCAATACATAGGTTTCAGTAAGTTTTCAGCAGAAAGAAAAAAAATACTGCTGTTTACAGGTCAGATATGTTATTGCTGTTAATAGCATACCCTGCAATACAGTGTATCAAAGGCACAGAAATGAAAGTTTTAATGCAGTACATATGCTTTTTTTGTGCATGTGCTGGAAATTTTTTATGTGAGCCCTGAACCCTATGTCATTTACTAGTTTGCTATATATCCATTATCTATGTCCATTGTTTTCTTGTATTCTAATGCATGACTTAGTAAAATAAGTTTTTATAGGCCTAATTTTTGTGATTAAGTAATTATTAGAATCTGACATTAGTAGCATCAATATTTGCCCTCTTTTTACAATAAAATTAAAGTGTGCAATGAATTTCAAACTTAGTAATTTTGGAGTAGGTAAAGGTATGGCTATATGCCTCAGTGTGGGTCTCGAAGGTTTAATAATCAACTTGTGTGGCTCTGGAGTTCCATAAGTTTGGCCACCCCTGATATGTACCACATCCACAGTGCTCAGAACCCAACTATCCATTGCGATGCAACATCACATCACTATGAAGAAGTGGTATCAAAAATAAATGGGAAACTTGATTCAGAAATGCAGTAACTGGTATAAACACCCTTCAATGAAAGGTCTGCTTAGAACCCACTGTGTATCTGCACAGGAGACAAAGGGGGCCAAGGAAGGAGGGAATAGTGGTCTGTGCTTAAAACCTATACACTCTTTCTCCTCTGTGAGTTCTGACAAGTTTGCAGAGCAAAGTACCAGGAGGACTGCAGAGGTCTAAAGTGCTTCCTTGAAATATTCAGGGTGTACAAATCCAGGGACTTAAAAGTCACCCTGAAGCTTTTAGACAGAAATTTTGCTTCAGCTCAGAATACTGAAGCCTCCTCAAATGGCAGGTCCTGGAGAGTTTGCTGAATCTCTTATTGGTGACCTGAGACTTAAGCCATGAGCTTCAGCACATGGCAACAGTGGGAGCCATAGTCCTGGCTTCCAAATCCACTGCATCCAGGGCCTCCTGCAGGGAAATCCTCACTGTACTTTTCTTTCCTCCACCACTGAGGAGACTTCCAGTCTAGCCTCTTGCTAAAGCAAGTCCTCAAATTTTAACATGGAGTTCCACGTTAGTCACATCTGCATAGTGGCACTTGCTGGTTAGCAATCCTGAGCTAATCCTGATCCCTTACAGAATAGACTTCTCTGCCAAACAAGTCCAGCTTTTTGGAGTCATTCACCTTGGGAGTCACCTTTTACAAGCCTAGCCAATCCCTTTCACTGGCAGCAGAGCATTAAAACCTCCAAATATTAAATAAGATTTTATTAGTATATTTTGGCAATTCACAGGAAAACCAGAGTCTAAGTCCGCTAGGCACACCAAACATGCTTAAAGTACAACTGTGAAGGTGTTAGTTAAGTGGTAACACTTTGCACTTTCTTAAAATGAGTACTGTAAACTAATGACAATGGTTATCACCAGAGAAGATTAGAACCAGGGATTAATTATTGTTATTCTTATAAAAAACTCTTTTTGATGCGATCAACATATTTGATTCATTGTAAATATCTTTTTAGAAAATAAATACTGATAAATAATGGACATTTAAGTTGTAAAAAATGGGCCAATTTATTCTAGGACTACAATTCCAGTCATGTCAATACAGCATCTCTCATGTGCTTGGGAATCTGTCTCCATCTGCCTTTGGTTTGTTTAGACAACAGAATGGAGAGTTCATTTTTTAAAAAAAGTATTTTTGTGTTCATTTTTTGAGAGGCAAGGGACCAATAGCTAGTTCTTGTGTTTCAAAAAAAAAGAATAGTCAACAGTTCTCTTTCTTTTAGTTAAGAGCCTTGTCTACTTGATACTTAGCTCAAATGGTAGTCTTCACACTTAAAGGAAAGATTTCCTGTTCTCAAGAGTACATCTGCCAAAAGAAACATTAACAAGAAAATCCAAGACCCAAACAAATTACTTTCAAATTCATATATGTTTTCAACCTAGAAGGGTTTGCAGGGTAAGTTGTTTGTATGATTTTTATGGTAAATTTTTTATATTCCAATTAGTTTTGAGCCACTAGAGTCAAAAGTCATACAAATGTACATTTATTTGCAGTTTTTCCTTTTCAAAAATATGTACACTGTACATTTTAATATCTACTGTACCTATTTATACTATGTATATTTAAAACAATCCCAAAATGCCTAGTGAGCTCAATACAAGACAGCTTGACATGGTTTAAATTACAGAAGACTTTGGGGTATAAATCAAAATACAGTGATATACAATTTACTTTTACATATTCAATGCCTTTATAGAACCTAGCTATGCAGACCTCAGTGACTACTCCAGACACCCCTCTAATTTCCAAAGTAGAGAGAGACAATTATCAAACCAGGGTTAACAACCATGATATTGAAATGTATAAATATTTTTATAGTTTGAGTTAGGTACATATATTCTAAAGCTAGAAGGCCCATTACACATATTTTGTCCTCCTGACAATGGAATTATGCTGATTTACACCAGCTGAGGATTTGATCCTACATCTTCCAGTGTTCCTTGTGTAACAAACTTCATTTATTTTTTTCCTCTCCCTCCTTTTCCTACCACAATAACCAAGAGCAGACAGTATCTATCCATCAGTCACAGCCGGTCTTTTCTTTTAGTCAGTGATTTCCATGCAACACATAACATATCAAGAGGTCCTTAACTAGTGCACAGTTTCTTCAGTCCTTCTCATTTAGTTTATAAATTCATCTTGTATTTCAAATTTTATAAATCAAGTAACATCTTAAGAAAGATCCAGTCTCTCAGCAACAAGTCCAGTGCAGTTTTGCCTTTTTTTTAAAAACTTTTCTTGAAGTTAATAAGGCGCAGTGGCATTTCTGGCACTGGGCACAGGGGGCACATGCCCCAAGTCTCAGCGCCAGTGCCCCAAGTGGCAGCAGCCTGACCCATCCCCATCCCCATCCAGGGCTCTGGAGCCAAGCCGCCCATGACGGCAGCCACCTTTTCCTATCCCTGGCCCTCTGGTGGCAACAGAACCTGCTTGGGGCCCTGGAGGACCGGATTGGGATCAGACCCTGAGGGCAGGGCCTGGGCCCCGGGTCTTTTGCCAGGGCAGCATCACCCCTGATGAGGCCCTTATGGCATTTTCAGAATAGATGCATTTGAATAGTTTGAAAGCATAATGAATTTCCTTTTAACAGTTGCATTGAAATACTGCTCCAACATTACCCCCCATTCTCTCACAAATCTCCAAGCAAATGCCTTTTGCTGAGAAACATCCAACAATGACTGATTGACTGTTTCAGAGCTAGTGCTTATCTAACTGCTTCAGGCCCCATTATGCAGAGGGGGGAAAAAAGGTGAACTACTTTTGTAACCATTCACATTTCCCACATCTTTTAATTCAGTCTTCATACAAGCACCTGAAGTTCAAAGATTGTTCCCATATAATATGCCAGTCTCATAATGTTATCAAGACTCAAATTGCTGAAGCCAAGGTGAGCCATCTTGCTGTCAAATTTATCAAGAGGTACTTGTGCAAGAACTGTGGCTGTGCACCCAGGCAGACATTGGAATCACAAGTGGGGATCAATTTGAAAGTCTTCAGCATGAACAGCACAGCCATCAACCACTTGAGCTAAGTGAAAACACAAGGGGCCTACCAACACTCGAAACACTTCACTAATTCTTCTGTGAAAGCACTACCAGTGCTGATGGAAGGGGTATTCCCAGGGGCACAAGTAATCCACTTCCCAGAGAGGCAGTAACTAGTTTGCAGAAGAATTTTTCCATTCCTGACAGAGGAATTTTTCTATCCATCCAGTGCTCTCTATATTGAGGATTAGGTGGTCCCAAATACATTGGTTCAGGATGCAGATTTTCCATACTCAATGTAACTAGGTCAACATAACTTTTTAGTGTAAACCAGTCTAAAGTATGCAATAGTAGTCTGAATCGTGCTGTTACCAGTCACTAGGGGGAGTCATGATCATATGCACTAAAGACTAGATCAGTATATCACACGTGACCTGGGTCTGCAAAAATCAACCATCAGAAGAGCTCTGTAGCTCAAAAGCTAGTCCTTTTCACCTACAGAACTGGATCAGTATAAGCCATCAGCTCACCCACTTTGTCTGTCATCAGTCTCTGGCACATATTAATGTATTTGAAGAGCCTGCCAATAGTTTGACTTTAAAAACCATGTGTTCTCATGTACAATTTTGATAAACTACATACTGTCTGTAAGATGGTGGAAGCCCAAATCTCAGGCACAAACCACAGCTTAATTCAAGGAAAGATCTTCCATACCAGGTTAAAATAATAGTTCTGTCCTCAGGGTGTTAGATATTTCAATATATTTGCTACCTGACAATTCCACAAGACAATTCCTCTAGTTTGCAATACATAAATAGACCTTCATTTCAGGGATCTATAGAAAGTAATCTATTTTATTAAAAAGCTGGGGAGGGAGGTTGTTCTCAGGCCCTTTCGCAGTGGAAAATTTTGTGTGCCTTTTCAGCAGGAGAAATCCAGGTTTAACCCTAATATGAACCAGCTGGTGGATCACGAATCACAGCTCAAGCAGTTCCTCCTCTTTCTACTTCAAGGATTCTAATTTCTGCCATGTCTGGCTGGGAAAGGGACATGTATGCCTCTTCAGCAAATCTGAGAATATTATCGTTCCATCCTCAGCTCCAAAACAGCAGATTTTCCCTTCGTTGGTAAAAATTCTGGCTCAATATTTTAGTGGGTTTTTTTTATTTAAATGAATTTAAGAGCTATTTCCATACTATATTTTAGATTATAATAAAACACTTGAGAAACAGATACTATATAGACTCCATCTAAATGTATTTGAAGAAATACACACATTCCTTGACTGTATGCTGGCCTGACGGTTTTGTGTGTGTGTGTGTGCGCACGCACGCACGCACGCACGCACGCACGCACGTGGAGGGAACCTAACCTTGAACTTTGCTGATAGTATAATACTGTGCTTGGCTTTCTAGGAAAAAACAAAGGTCCAGAAGGGGCAGCCGTGTTAGTCTAGTAAAGCAAAAAGTAAGGAAAACAAAACAGTTACTTACCTTTCATTACTATTATTCCTAGAAACATGGTGCTCATATTCATTCCAGGCAGGTGTGTGCACACCACATGTACAACCACCAGCAAGTTTCTCCCCTGGCTGTACCTATCGGCTCAGTGCAGGTGCCCTCTGAAGTGGCACCTCCATGGTGCCGTATATAGGGGCTTCCTGACCTGCTGACGAATGACTTCAACAAGAAGGGGGTGAGTCTTGAAATACACGTGAGCAATACATTTTTCTTCAAGTGCTTGCTCATGTCCATTCTAAGCAGGTGACTCCATCCCACTGGCAAAGCGGTCAGAGCTTGGGTTTGTTGACTGGAGCACTGCCCTGCCAAATGCTGCATTGTCTCTGGCCTTCTGGGTGATGGCATAATGAGACATAAACGTGTCAACGGATGGCCAGGTTGCAGCCCTACAGATTTCCTGAGTAGGAATGTGTGCTAGGAACACAGTTGAAGAGGCCTCAATATAGGCCTGAATATAGGAGGAGATCTACTATGAGATTTTCTGTGAGGACGCAGGAAGACCCTTCATTCTATCTTCTATAGCTATGAAAAGCTGATTCGATTTTCAAAAAAGTTTAATCCATGCGATATATAGAAAGCCAATGTCCATCTTACATCCACAGAGTGGAGAGCATACTCCCTGCTGTTAGCTTGTGGCTTCGAGAAGACTACCGCCAAGAAAAAAAATCTCCTGACTAGTATGAAATTGGGAAATCTCTGGTGGGAGATCTGAGACCTGCAGCCAGGAACTTCTCCTTGACACAATGTTCTCGCTTCTGAATTTTCTGGACTGAGCACTGTCTGCACTGACATCCTGGACATGACCTTCTTTCCTCCGCCATGGCCCCAAATTCTGTTTTGGACTCAGAAGAAAGGTGGTCCTTAAACTTTGCCATTGTGCCCCACGAGTTGAAGCTTTATCTGCTAAGAACTGCCTGCTGGTTGGTGATTCTCTGCTGCAGACTTCCAGGTCAGTAGAACTTTATCCCAAACAGGACCAGTTTCTTAGGCGCTTTCGCCTTTGGCATTGGGCTCTGTTAGCCCTGCCTTTCTTTCTCATTTGCCACTAACATGACAAGTGAGTCAGGCTGAAGGTGAGTAGATAGGTACTCATATACTTTGGAGGGAGCAAGGTAAATCCTCTCAATCCCTTTTGCTGTAGGTAGGATAGAGGCTAGAGTCTGGCAAAACTTCTTTTGTTATGGACTGAACAGGCCATCACTGGCAGAGCCACCCTTGAAGGGCCTTTTCCCTTAGCTCCTGAAGGATCTCTTGTACTGTTCCTGAACTGAGAAATTCTTGCACTTCTCCAAAGAGAAGATGCTCATGAGAGGGGTCCCTAAAGAGGGATGGAATAGGAAGGTGGGATAGTGTTGAATTGGAAGGAATATCATACTTCCACCATCTGTAACTCCCATCTGTCTGATATTATTCTGGCCCCAGTACAGTAGAAATGGGACTGCCTGTTGCGGAAAGGGGGAGGGTATGATTCAGTAAATGTCCTGGAGCATCACCCTGGGGTGTACCTTCAAAAGTTTTGTTTCGGTTCTGGCAGTTACTTCCCTGAGCCTTTGCAAGTATTGGGCACTTGTGGCATTCTGCACCTCTTGTTTCTGCGTCTTCTCTTGGAGAAGTCCTGCCATGGTTGCCTGGGGGGTTAATGTGCTTCTGCTGTGTGGAAAGCATATGTAGGTTCAAGGACTTTAAAGTCACCCTCGAATTCTTGAGACTGTGGAGCTTGGAGTCCACTTGTTATAAGAATTGCCCCGTAACTTCAAAGAGAAGAATCTGGATGGTAGACTGGACCTCTGGCAGGAAGATCTGAGCAATGCAATGGCTGACATCCCTACCACCGCTTCACCAGGCGAAGAAGAGCCTTCAAGTTCCATTTCAGTTTCTGAAGCATCCTTGGTCTCCAGTCATCTTCCTGCGGCCATCAGGATCCACGTTGGTGCTGGGACATCTTGCCTCTAAATTTCTGTGTTCCAGTGGCTGTTGATGGCACTGACTCTCTGCATGCACTGAAGTCAGCACTGCAGTCAGTCAGAGGTGCCAGCCTCTTGGCTCTGAGATTGCCAAGCAGGGCCCTCTGGGTTGGGATCCCTTGGCTTGGTGGTACACCAACAGAGTCCAGAAGGGCCATTGCTGAGACACCTGCCACTGACAGACCAAGGTCCAGCAGGTGGTGAGGGTATGGGTTTGGTTGGGGGGGGGCAGTGCTTTTTCTCTACCCACCCTGTAGTATCTGCCCTCTAGCCTGTGCCTTCTCAAGGTGCCAGAGGCCATCTCAAAATCTGATTCTGCACATGGGGATGGTGGTGCTGAGGAAGCTGCTGCTCACAGTTGGTGCCAAGATGCTGGTGACTGGCACTGAGGCAAGTGGTGCCAGGACAGCACCCAATTCTGGGCAAGCAAGTGGTGCGGAGGTAACAGAGACCTGTGCTGTGGTGTCAACAACTGGTGTCTAGGTGAGTGCGATCTACTTGCCCCTCGACAGTGCCACTACCCACAGCACATGAGTCGGAGGACTGCTGTACCATCTTGGCACTCAGCTCCCACATTGCCTCAAATGTGTGTGGTGTGGAGGGGAGGTCCAGCTCTTATACCTCACATTCTCCTCTTCTGGGGAGCCCACACCCACTAGGTTTACAAGACATCTTTGCAGAGCCGACATTGACAGGCCTGTGGATCTCGGCACTGTGCTCTCCTGCTGCCATGATGGACCAGCATCCTTACTCACATTCTGCACCTAAGGCTACCCCCCACACCACCTCCACAAGTCCACCCTATGCTTCTTGCAAGGCACCGAGGAGTGTGAATGGTGCTGCATCACCTCTCCCTAACCTATGTCAGGGTGCTGTGCATCAACATGCTCTGTGCTGGGTCCCGGGGTTGTGGCCAAAGAGCTGCCTCCCCGTGGATCTGCTTCAGGTGCACACTCCTTTCCTTATGGCTCTGCAGGCAAAAGTTCTCACAGATCTTGCAACAAATTTGTCTGATGCAACTGTCCCAAACATTTCCAGCATGAGTTGTGTGGATCACCTCTCAGCATGGGCTTGTGGCAAGATCTGCAGGGCTTAAAGCCTTGAGTCCAAGGCATACCCCAAGGGCTCCAGCAAGAGGCTGGGGAAGATCCTAAATGGGGAAGCCCCCTTAACACTTTTTACCAAGAAACTGTATGACCTAATCTAAAACAAGAGTTAACTAACTCTACATTTCTTAACTATTTACAGGAACAGTATAAAGGTATCAGAAGGGATGCTTTCCTAAAGCAAGACGACCAAAGCTCCAATGACTGTCACAGGTGGTAAGAAGGAACTGAGGAGGTGGCAGGTTGGCAGGCCGCTATATACAGCGTAAGGGAGGTGCCATTCCAGGGGGAGCCTGAACTGACCCAACAAGTACCACTGTGAGAAAAACCTGACAAATGTGTACACAGTGCGCACACACACACACCTGCTTGGAATTGCAGTGAACAAGCACTCAAAGAATGAATTTTCAGTCTTCAGAAGTTGAAGTCAAGGTTCAGTAGGCCCCAACTCTGCAGATTCACATATACAGTGAGATCAACTGTGTGTATGAACCTGCAGAATTGGTGCCTGAGCTGATGTTCCATTCCAGTGCTCTGGTCTCTTCAAACAAGTAATGTTCCTGCAAAGTATTCCAAATTATCCACACCAATGAAGGCACTTGTGATTCCATCCTGCAAAATGTTCTACTTTATTTATTTGTTAAGTGCAAAGTGCAATTTCAAGACAAATTTCTCTAACACACACCCAAAGAGTGTGAAATATCTTGGGAGTAAGAAAAGTGGTTATTAGATGTGGATTATTGCTCATTTTAATTTAAAAAAAAAAAAAAAGGACCTCTTACTTTGTTTTTACAGCTGGCGCCAAAGTTTAAAATTTTGGGTTAAGGTTGGGGAACACATTCATTTTGTGAAACTCTGAAGCATGTCTAGTGTCCTGCAGTAATAATATTGAATGCTAAAGAAACATTAAGTAACAGAACATTAACAAATAAATTCAGCTGTGACACTATGAAATTAGTCTTTTTAAACTAATTTTAATAAAACTATAAAACATTTAAAAATAAAATTAGTATTTTTTAAGCCCAGATTATAAACAAGGTGTGGAAAAACCACCTCTGTATTCAAATACAGGTAGAACAGATGCAGTAATTTCTGCTGATACATGAAAGTTGGGTGTGAGATATCAGACAAATTTTCAAGAAACAGTATTCTGAATCAAAATCCTAAAAAAAAAAAAAAAAAAAAAAATCACATAATAGAGCAACATGCAGCTACTGCCCTTACAAGGCAGATGTTGGTCTGCAACTATCCCATCATCTCTCAGGGGCCAAGAATAAATCCAAGTACCACTGACAAGAACTTCTTTACCAGCAACAGGCTTTGACTTCCTGTGATTCTACAGACATTTACCACTGAATGTATTGCTTACAGTTAACAGTAGTACAGAGGTCTCTCTCCAGCAAAGCACTGAAGCCTTAGAGCTTACTATTGTGAGGCAGTAACCTATATGTTCACCAGCAAGTGTTTCTAGGATCATGTTCTTTGATCATTATCTAAGGTACACAGCTCTGGTGCAAATATTCTGTAAAAGAATGCTGGATACTAATGCACTTTTTGTGGGCAAACAGTGTCCTTGGACTGTAACAGGTGATCTATGCAAGAAGGAAAGAGTCAGCTTGCAAATTAATGCCCTTCTGCAGATGAACTACAGATTTCAAATCTAATTATATTAGAATGTAAATAAAATGATAAATTATAGCTTCAGTTTAGAGAAAAAATTACAACACTCAGAAAACCCGCAGAAGTGTAGAACAGTCTCTCCTTCAAGGTGTTTGAAATATGAAAAATTGCACTTCATAGCTTCCTCTCAAGAAGCAATACATATGGTATTTTCATTTTCTGCTCTTCTTCCATAACCCCATGCCAAATGCTAATGGTTGGATATGGAGCTACCAAAAGGCTGCATGTAGATTATGTTGAGCAAGTCTCTCCATGGCTGTTCTTCTCTGCAGCTGATAAGGTTAATTCTTATCAGACTTCAAGCCACACAGCATTTGCTTATTTGTAAGGAATGCATTGACTTGTGTATTTAAGATGTATTGTTCCTCACAGTAAACTCCAGGACCCTCTTGAATGGGGTATATGTCCTCACAGGTCTTGAAGTTTCAGGAGACCTTCTGTTGCTGATATCTGTACTACTAAGAAATGAGAAAGACATTTTAACTATTAAATTCTGCAAGGTTTAACTTGTTTTGCTTGAGATGTCAATTTGAGCAGCTAGCCAGTAAACTTCACTGCAAAGAACCTGTGTGTTAAAGCTTCTTTTTGACACTGGACTTAAAGTTTAAACTGTAATAAACATTAGATCCATGCCAGGTATCTCTTTAAATGTCATGATAATCTTATGCCAGAGAACAGCACTTTTGGGATGTGAGCATCAACATGTCAAATATTAGACTATATGTATAGGAACACAGGGTGCTCTAATTTAGCACGCTTGAGTCTCCCTAGAGCCATAAAAACTAGTGGCATGGAATTAAAAATAAAACTCACTGTAAAATGTAGTTTCATAAAAACTAAACTATGTGGATGTCAAGGATATATTTCAAGAAAGGAAGAAATCTGAGAGCTAAGCAAAGGCAGCTTTGAGATCTATTTGGTGCTTGCTGGGGCCCCTTTATAAGGGTTTGTCAGCTTTCTCATTATGAACACAATTTTTAAGGTTTCATAGTGCCATTAAAATATGCTCAAGGCTGGAGGTTGCCAAATAAGTTGAAAAACTGATGATGTTGTTTTTACAGCAAGAGAGCAAATTATATTATACAAGATAGTTTTACTGATTTCATATGTCTACTTGCATTCCTCAGAATTAGGATTATTTTTCAGGGCTGTTGCTAGCGCACTGCTGGGTATTTTATAAAAAGGGCCAAGTTACTGGGGCTTATTGTGCATAGACAATTACTTCTTATTATTTTAAGTGGGTTTTGAGCAAGTTCTATCCCCCTCCCAATGCAAGTACCCAGAGCCAGGACTACAGCAGAACTAACATGGTTCCACTGGAGGGTGTCTAAGAGAGGGTAACCCCTAGTAATGGGTTGTGAAGGCACCATTCTTCTCAAAGCAAAGACAGACATTTATGAGAAATTAGATCCACTGGTCATGCCCCATGTGCGGTTGGGGCATGTTCAAAAACAGTAGCAGCCTCAAAGGAAGCTCTACTGCAGTGGTTCCTGAAGTTTTCATATTGCACCTCCCACCCCACCCCTGTCCATGACTCCCTTCTCCCCAAATGTGGTTAAGAGCTAGGGCCGCAGGACAGGGCTGCTACTGGGGTGCGTCTGTGGCTGGGAGCAGAACCATCGTTGGGCTGCAGTCCAGGCACGAGGCTGGGGGCAGGCCTGGGGCCATGGACGGAAGTGGCCATGGGTGATGACTACATATTAGGAATACACAAAACGAGGAGCAAATCCTGGTGCTGCCTAACGTATTAGATACTTTATGCAACCCAACTGAAGTGCTGAAGATCTGCTCCTATGTTCTCACTCACCCCCAGAAGCAAAACTTATGAATGCTGCTTTCCCTGCAGGTCACAAAAACAGTTATTTGATATCCAGATTTCTAGTGGTCTAGGTTTAACTTCAAAAGGGATAGCCGTGTTAGTCTAGTCCAGTAAAAAAACAAGGAGTTGTGTGGCACTTTAAGAATAATTTTTTAGTCTTAAAGTGCCACACAACTCCTTGTTGTTTTTTACTAGGTTTAACTCCCTGCTCATTTCACCCTTCTGTTGTTAAATACTCCATTAGTCTTTGCCATGTGCCATCATTTTAAGAAAAGAAACATGTTTATTGCAGGTGTAAGAAATTAAGTCAGTGTTAACTATCATTTCCATGCTACACACCATTCTGTATGCTACTATGAAAAAGATCATTAAATAAAAGTATAATAACTATTATGCTGCAAGTAAGTTCTTGGGAAATTACAGTTGGTAGAGGTAAAAACTGCTTTCCCAATGCCATATTCTGTTTTAATTAATTGGTTTATTGACGAAAGTGAATTTCTGCAGAGAAATTCCAGTAAATTAGGTGAAGTTCTGAATACCTGGTTGGAAGATTACATCCTACTCCAATCTCTTTGGTTTCTGTGTTAGTCCTTGGCTGGGTTTTCATTAAGCAGTCCAACCTGTCTTGCAATTCTTTATTCTGGAAAGGAAGGATTTTCTGCATGAGCTTTCAAGTTGCATTGTCCCAAAAGACAAACACATTTAAATTATTTTAACTTATTAATATTGTATTTTTAGTTAGTAAAGTCCAGCATTAGGCTTTCTTCATAAAGTGATGATTCCAAAAATAGTTAGAATACTCATTTTTGAAAAATAAAGTTACTGTGATTATAAAATACAAGTCAATCAATAGCCTACACTTAGACTCCAAACCTCTATAATGTAGATAACTGTACATTACAGAAGTTCAATGTGAGTACGAAGACTATGTATTTATTACATGGATTCATGATGCTGTTCATGTTACAGCTATTCTTGTTTTCATATTCCAGACTAGTTACTGCATCCAGTGAATTACCCAAGTAAATCTCAGACAGCATGGTTCTATATCTAACAGCACTTGTAAAATATATCAAAGCAATTTTAAACCTCTAAAAAGGTAAAGCTAATTTAGGTCCTTACCTCACACTCTAGGAAAGAGATTTTTTCTAGAAGCTGTATTATAAATAATTCCTTTTGCTTAATCTTTTTCTTTAGTATTTCAATCTGTGAATGGAAAAAATAAGGAAGATCTTAAGGCAAACAGGTGGGGAAAAAAAGATTTTAAATCATAAACAGAAACCAAAATACTCATCAGATTTCACTGTTCAGTCAATATTGTACTTTCTGTTCTGGAACGTGTATCTAGCCCAAAACAGCTTCAATGAAAAAAGGATGGTTGGAACCAGTCAAGCTTGGATGATTTATACATGATTATAGACATGTACTAACAATGGCTTATGGCCAATACCATGAAGGAACATGTGTATTTCTGAGAATTCCTACATTTTTAGAATATAGAAAGTAAGACAAAGTTTTCAAACAACAACAACTAGCTGACATATAATTGTATAAAAAATAACAAACAGAGACTCTATTACAGAGTTAACCTTTCCTGGGTTTTCAGCTCATCCAAATCTTTTATTACCTGATTGTTAATCTTCCCCCCCCCATCTCTTCCCCTGCCCTTTTTGGTGTTTATTTGGCAAAGCATGACATTAAAATATTTCTACATAAAAACTTTGACTTTTTCCCCAACCGTGAAATGTTAATCTCAAAAAGTACTGATTGTATCGATGATAAAACAAAGATAAGAGATGAGGTCAGTACTAATGTGACATCTTCCAAGCACTGTAGAGAACAATATTAATACTGATAACTTTAAATTCTTCCATTCACGAGGGCAACCTTTCACCATTCAATTTGTGCAAATCTGTCCTACAGCTAATTTACCCAGCAACAAGAAGATCTCCCTGAGTAGTGGAATCCTTGCACGTTATAGAGCCACTGTAGTGATTTTTATCAAATGTGCCTCCTAACCACCAGTGCAATGGGTGTGGCCAGAGAAAACAAGGCACCGCTGGGATGCCACGGAGGATCTGGGATGAAGGGATGTGGACATGTTTAATGTTATTAGAACCACTCACCTAGATTATTAAAATAGAAATTTCTTTTAAATCTAGGTTTTTATTTAATATATACACTTGGTTTACTTCTCACTTTTTCCAGCATAGGTAATAATTATAAAGTCAGAATAACTTTTGGGCAGAGCCAATAGAAATATTTCAGTGAAAATATTTTTGGATAAAAATTCTAAGAAAATTTGAGTTGCAATTTTTTTTTGACAGGCTCTGCTTTCATATCTCTGAATGCTGTAATGTTTTGCTTCCACTACTTGGAAATACTTAACTTCTTCTAGTGATTTTTTGAATGCTCACTTTTCTGTTCGTCTCAGATTTTTAAAAACTTGCTCCCTTACATCCCCCCACCATCCCACATACACTATATTTTGATTGGAGTTTCAGCCAATGGTGCACCTCTAATATAAAATACAATTGTTGATATAAATATAGTTTTAATCTCAAAAGATTCTTTTTAAAAGTGTAAATCATGTCCTATATGCAGCAAAAGAAGTAAAAGCTGACTGCATGCCAATAGCATTTACTGGATTTTGCACACTGCATGAAGTTATCTCAGTCTTTATACTGTTACATTCCAGTGTACCTTTATTGCATGATCAACCCATATTTAAAAAATCACATTCCCAACTCGATTCTGGTTTCGTTGCAGTCAGTAGGAGCTTTGACACTGACTTCAGTGGGAGCAGATTCAGACATCAAGCCAGACTTTTAACAAACTTATGTCCCATTCCCACCTCCTCATGCACGTCTTCTGTTCATGCGCAGCCTCATGGACATAAAACGATTCTGTTTATATTCTATTCTTTGATAAATTAGACTTTGCTTTTCCTTAAAGTGACTTTCTACACATTCATTTCAGAGTATGTCACGAAGAAAAATGCTGAAACAGAAACCAGCTTCTGACCTTAAGGGTAAATGCAGGAGCAAGAGAGGCCAATACAAGCCAACAGAGGTTTAGGGGAACACCAATCCACCTAAAGATGCCAGGCCCTGGTACATAATCCTTCATCCAAAATCTCAGTTACAAATATGAATAGTCAGGCATGCAAATTCTTCTTTGAACCTTCTATACTAGTGCACAATCTAGTACTGTGCAGCTAAGGAGAAAGGAATGCTGCCAGAGCTGTCACTCAGCAAAACTGAATATGCCATTGCACAAAATAAAACTCCAAAACAAACAAAAAGCATCCACAATTAAATGCAATAGTTTGGGGTGTGAGCCAGAAAACATTACACAAACACCTGTAACTATTGTTGTCACAGGAAAACTATAAAAATATTGGTAAGCAATAAAAATAGGTATTTTCTATAAAATCCTCATTAAATTAAATGGTTTGTACCATGTCAGATTCCTGAATGTGTGACTTTTATGAATAAAATTTTAACAAAAAAGTAAAAACTATTTACTCATGAAAGTGCAGTAAAGTTTTATTAAAGTAAATTAAATTTAAAAAACAGCCAATCAAAAGGGAACTGCTGTTCCACATAATTCAGTTTTTCACCTTGAACTGTCACTGTTATATACTGGAGAGACAAGGTGTGGAAGGCAATATCATTAACATGCATCAGAATAGAACAATTTCCTAATACCTGATGAGTGCTCCCTCTATTTCATCTCCCCCCCTTTTTAAAAAAGAAATTAAACTGTTAAAAATTGTTTTTTGCAATTAAAAACACCCTTTTATATAAAACTTTCCAACATATCTGAAAATAAAGATCAATAAAAATACAGTCACAAAGAAAAGGGACAAGGAGTCCTGTGGCACTTAAAACACTACTAAATGTATTCATCGCATAAGCTTTTGTGGGAGAAAACCCCACTTCTTCAAAGCAGCTAACAAAGTGGGATTTTCTCCCACAAAAGCTCATGCAATAAATAAATTTGTTAGTCTTTAAGTGCCACAGGACTCCTTGTTTGTTTTACTGAACTAGACAAACACAGCTGCCCCTTTGGAACTTGTCAAAAGCAAGAAAAGGAAAATAATTAATTAAATATTAAACACAACAGCCCTCCTTTCACAAAAAAATCCATTGCAAACCAATATGCAAAATTAGTGAGTGCAAGAACCCAAAAACTATTAAGAAGAGAAAAACCTAGACAATGTTAGAGTAAAACACAGCTGAATAAAAAGAAATGCAGAGAGCTTAAAGCATAAACTTTGTGAAGACAGCAGTAAAAACAAGTGTAGCCACCCAGGGTATTTACCTAGATAAAAGTGAATGCCTCATTTGTATTTTTATGATTTTATTTTCAATGCCTCATAAAAGAAGATGCCAGGTCAATGATTACTGATAAAAGGAAGAGTGTAAATTTCATCCTCTAAATTTTTCAACTAAATGATAATGACAAAACACACCCAGGGGAGCTGGAACAATTTTGATAACTGCAAACCCTGTATATAAGAGAATCTACTTCAAGCTCAGTGGTGTGGCAGCACCCCCAGCACTGCTAGTTCTAGCACGTATGTACACAGCAGTGAGGAAATGCTACAAATACAATCTACTCATCCATTTTTAGAAAATAAGGGATCTGTTTTCAGTTCAAGTTGGTGCTCCTTCATGTGTCTCACTTTAAACAGCAGATCCTTTGCTAGCTAAAATATGGTTCCATTAGCACTGCCATTTAAAACTAGATTTTAAGTTATCTTTTCATCTTTCATAGAAAAAGTAATGTTTATAGCACATGCAGACATGTGACAGTTATTGATCCTGGTCTTTAATTATTGCTGTGTCTAATGCTATCCTTATAGTCCAGGGAGCATTTTTATTATAAGTGGATTTAGTCTTTCCACAGTTTTGACAGTGGAATATACCAACACCATAAATTATTTCTCTCTGCTTCACAAGGTGGTATTTAGCTTTAATATTTTGTTCTCCTGCCATGCACAAAAGAAATTGTTTTAGCACCAGAGATCTGCATGGATAAGAAGAACAAAGGTACAGCTTGAAGTCAAGCACAGCTGTGTGATCAGGGGATAATTTTGCCTTTCCTGAAACAGATCCTGTTACTGGAGATATAATATAGTGTGTTACCAAAAAACAAAAACCAAAGATTCCTACAGCCCAAAAGCATAATTGTGTTTACTGATATAAACAGTATGAGGTAAGCTCAATAGAGACTCTGATTGGACAATGTAGATTACGTTTGCAGTGAGTTGTTACACAAAATACTTGACTCGCTCAAATCCTATAAACACCAATATTTTATATATTAAATAAAACTGACACTTATTCAATCCAAGACCTTAACTATATTGAGTAAAATAGCCTAATCCATTAGGGATGAAACATACCCACCAGTGGACAAGCCACAAAAACAACTCTCCACTGTGCAGGAAGGAGAACAGAGATGGAGAGAGATTATATACACTCAGTGTAGCAGAGCTATTCTCCATGCTGAATGCACATAGGTAGGCATGGAGGATGGGCAAAAATGTGGCCAGGGCCTGAATTTATACTAATTTGAAGAGACACTCCTGTGCCTGGCAACTATTGCAGTAGCAAGGCTGGAGAAGCCACCACAAAGCGACTATGGAGCTAGTGCAACCTTGTCCATTAGCTGATGGGTGGTTGATCTGCTTCATCTTATGAGGCCATTTGCTGCATCTTTGGACAAAGTGTTCAATTCCCACTGTATGGCCTTTTCTGCTAGAAAAAGCAATTACAAAATGATCAAACCTGATTGCATAAAAACTTTAGGGGACTATGTTACCCCTGATGTTGAGATGCTCTGTTTAAAGGAAACATGGGAAAGGAAGCAACAACTCTTGAAGCAGTATAAAAGATATATATTTTAAATAAAGCATTAAATTAAACACTATATGTAGGTACAGTATATTTACATAAGTAACATTGCATAAACTGTCAAGGTCTCCACTACATGAGGAATGTAACAAACATGTTGGCTCAAATATGGATTCTTTCTGGTAAAGCGTTTTAAAAATAACAACAGTAATACTTCAATCACCTGTAGTGCGTTACCCTTTGAAAAGAGCTAGACAAATATTTGTTCATGGAAACTAATCTAAAATAATGATAATACTTAGCATCTTGCAGGCACAGAAAGAGGTGTGCAATAGGGAACTGGCAACATAAAGCAGACACACAGTACGTGGGCCAAAAGACCAAAGAGTCATGAAGTCAGAGTCTGCATATAGGTATGCTTTACAGAAAGCAGTAGAATTGAAGCTGGTTGTTCAAGGCCCAAGTGGAAATGTACAGAGAGAGAGAAGGAGCACAAGTCAAAGATGATAATCAGGCTGAGAGTTTCACAGGAAGGATGAATTATCCATAATGAAAGGCATGGACATGAAGTGGAGGAGTCTGGGGCAAAAGTAATTCTCAAATTTTCCCCAGACTCACTCCTGGATCCACTCCAGTCAGTCTTCTACCCCTCTATACACCAGTAAAAGTGCCATCTACAAGGAAACCTTTCTAGCTAAGACTTCGGGTCTCTAATCCATCCTTATCCTTGAGCTTTACATAGCCTACCTTACTGATGGTCACTTCCTATTCAACACCCTATCTCCCCTTAGTTGGCTTTTATGGCATGGTTACAATTCTCTTCCTCCTCCTCTCATGAAATTTTAATATGCCCCATAGCCCCACTATGTAGAAGTCTCTTGTTTCTAACTCCCTTTACACCTAGATTGTTTTTACCTTCCCTACCAGGTTCCACCAATATATCTACAGAATAACAATCAAGAATATCTATTTTACCAACATTGTTATTTGTATTACAGTAGAGCCTAGACATCCAAATCAAAACTAAAAGATACACCATGTGAGGAGACATACATCATTCTGGATAATTAGTCATCAGCTCAACTTTAATATGGCCACTCCAAAGCCCTCTGTTTTTCTTACCACATTTTCTGTTGTCACTGACTACACTCCCATCCTTAAGCCATCCACCTCCCAGTCTTGCAACATTTAAGTCATCTTTAACTCTTATTCTTTCACCACACATCCAGATCATCAAATATTGTATTGTGCATCTCCCACAACACTTAGAAACTTCAATCCTTCTATTTCATCCAGTCACTTAACATACTTGACCATGATCTTCTCTCACCTTGGGTACCATCATGGCCAGCTCTAGTCATAAGCCAATGAGGCCCTGGCTCGTGGCACCGTGGTGCCATGCTGGGGGCAGGGCTTGCTAGCCCAGAAGCTGGACCCTGCGATCCTGCTCTTCCCTAAGTCAGTCACTCCGCCCCCGGGGGCAGAGAGGGCCAGCCAATGGGGCAGAGTCTGCTCTCTCATGCCACCTCTTGGCTGACCCTCCACACCCCTAGGATGGAACAACCAGCCAAAGGAAGGGGTGGGAGAGCAGAGCTTGGCCTCCTGGCTGGCCCGCTCCACCCCTGGGCCAGCTGTTCCCTGCCCTGGGGGTGGGAGAAGCCAGGCCAGAGCGAAGGCTGGGATCCAGTCCCCCTGTGGGGGGGGGGAGCCAAAACAAAATCTAGCTTGGGGTGCCCCAGGCCCTTGAGATGGCCCTGGGTACCATGACCTCAAGTCCCCTTCTTTGCTAAAACACACAGTGTCAATCCTCTCTTAAAAAACCTGTTTTGCGTAGTCTCCCAAGTTTAAATCTTTCATCTCTATCCTTCAAGGCCCTATTATACTCCACCCTGGACTACACCTAGGAACACTTCTTTGCTCAGTTTCATCTCAAAGATGCTGATTCTGACAGCCACTTCATTTCCTGTACTCTTCTATAATACTGCCCTCTATGCACTGAACAACCTCTTAATTTCATCACATCAGGCTCTCATCCTCTCCGCTTCTCAATCTCTTTCACAAACCTCACTTTTTCTGAACTCTAAACCAAATTATTTTTCTTTTTAAATATTCTTTATCTAATACAACTCCTTCTCCTTGGTCTCTCATAGTCTGCTGTTCTGAAAATATAAGTTTTTGACAAAGAATCTTGAAGTTGTTGGAGATATCAGAGAGGAAACAGCCAGAAATGCAAGGTTAATGGTGGAAAACTAGACGTGGAAGTTTTTGGCATAAATCTAAGTATCTGGACCCATGAGCATAAATAAGATCATTAAAAGAAGAAGAGAAAGCAAAGAACAGTGCCTTGGGACACCAATGTGGGAAAGGAATCAAAGAAGAGCTCCCAAAAGAAATGCTGAAAGAGTGAACAGATGAAAATCAGGGAAGTACAAAAATCAAAAGCCAAGGAAATGAGGAAGAAAATGACAAAAAAAGAGAAACATTTAAGAGAATGGTAAAAATCATATCAGTCTTTGCCTTAAAAAAAAAAAAGAAATGAAGTGGTTGTGTCAATGGCACAACTTTATACTTTTTTTTTTCCCCCCTAAATATAATCCATTTTCAGTACTGGAGTCTTGAAAACAAGTATTCATTTATCAGGTTGAAGTAAGTCCATAACTTATTTAAATTCACCCAAAATTTACCATACGATATGATCCAGTTGAAATTATTTCTCAGTACATCACTTTGTACATTTACATGAGTATTATATATTATACTGAACACAACACTTAAATTTTACTGTTCATCTGCTCTTAGTAAATTTGACCTCTGTAACATGGTGATACATGACAAACAAATATGGACAAACCGGTTACAAACATGACTAAACTTATTATATTACAAACACACAATTGACTATACAATACAGGACAGACATTACAACATTTGACAAGAATGCTCAGCCTTTTAGGGAGACAGCTGCTGCACAGAGAAGACCAGATTTCATTCTAAGAGTCAGATGTTTCATTGAACTTTAATTTTTAAATAAGTTGTGTTTACTGGCTTCTAGGCATTAGAGCTGAGATTTTTTCCAAAGGGCGCTATCAAAAGTCAATAGGAATGGGCAACTTATTCCACCAGGCCCCATTAAAAGCTCCAAACTGTGATAAAATCTTACACTTAACGTCACAGTTTTAATTCAACATATACATCAGTAAAAAACAGATTTAACTTAATTGTAGTAACAGATATTACTCCTGAAATTAGGATTACTGTAAAATACTGCACTAAATTAAAGGGCTTTCTAATCTGCCTAGTTTTAGTAATATTACATCATTCTTCGATCTCAAGCCACTGCTATC
The DNA here is from genome assembly GCA_007922195.1 of Podocnemis expansa. Lineage (NCBI taxonomy): Eukaryota > Metazoa > Chordata > Testudines > Podocnemididae > Podocnemis > Podocnemis expansa. Next base: position 528,297 of record ML682232.1, read on the forward strand.
ATAGCTCTGAGGAATCACTGGTGTTTAGTGTGTTAGAAGTGTTTGTACAGTGTCTAACATAACAGCATACTGACTCCCCGCCCCCCATTAGGCACTACCATAAAACAACAACAATAATGCGTGTTTTAAGTATACTAGTTGGTTCCCTGCTTCAAGAACAGAAACCCCAGAAATCCAAACTGCAGAAGTCAATTCACTGCAAATGGACTCTATAGGTCTGGGTCTCAAACATGTGGCCCCTAAAACTATTTCCTGCAGCCTGCAACAATGCTGTTACGACCGATATTTGCAATATCATTCTATGAAAAGGTTTCAGTGGTGCAGCCCTTGGGCTAATGTATTAGTCCTCATGTGGCCCTCATGGTGATTTGGGTTCAAGACCCCTGCTATAGATGAAGTTTATTCAGGGATGACAGACTGACTGCCACAAATACATGGATGAACATTCCCAGCAAAGATCTGTGATTGTCCATTTTCATGGTCTGTAGAAGTCCAATGCATTCATGTAGGATGTTGAACTGGATAGCTGTAAGTTGGAATGCATCAGTGGATCTAAATGTTTACAATTCTCCACCATTTCTGCTTTATAGTTTCCTTTCTTAAATCATGTTCCCATAAGGCTTTTCTTTTGATACGTTGGCTCCTTTCTTAAAAAGTACATAGATGTTGTATCCAGCAAATACATATAATTTTGTTAGTAAAAAAGCAACATCCAGGTTTGTATGGTGACACCATCCTCTATATTTCTGTGTTGCTTCTTTTACAGTTTTAGAAGTATTTTCATGTTAAAACTGGGAATACCATGTAATGTGCCAGTAGTTTCTGAAATGTCTTGATCAAGCAGTTTTCAGCTAGTTATATAGCCTTTTTTAAAAATCAAGACTCCATCTCTTCTCTATTTGTTCAATATAGTCTGCATCTTCATTATTCCAGTTAGGATTCATTCCTTAGAAGATGATATACAAATATTCTTCCTTTCATGTCAATATCTGCTAAGTAAAAAAGGATACAGCTTCTTTTTCTTATGTCTGGTCTTCACTTATCTTCCAATGAATCTGAGACTAAATGTGGAGAACAGCTCATGGGCCATGACCTAGAGATAGTTCAATTTGGTAGGTTAGGGGAATGTCACTCTACATTTCTAATTCTGCAGATGATTTCTTGCCAAGCAAAAAACACTTCTTTTCCTTTAAATCTCTATCTCCCGAGTATGCTCATTTTCAAATTTTAATGTTCATTTCTTCACCTAGCTCAGTGATCAAATGTTTTTTTATGTATAATAAAGTCCCTTATGTATTAAAAATATTACTTTGTCTTTACTGGACAATATTCAAAAGCAAAGGAAAGAAACTTCAGCTCTTTTAAATCTGACCAGGCTGAAATTTAGTCCATTGTTGCTCAGCCTAGTTGAATACATTTTATTTGTTTTAAAAAACTAAAAATAATTTGATATAAATTCTTATGTTTTATTTTAAGTTCTTTTAAGTTGTTGTTGTTCTTAACTTTAAGTACCTGCATGAGGCCTTTGGGGTCTAAAGCAATATACTGTATCAATCCTCCACCCAGGCAAGAGAAGGAAAAGATAACTTTAAAGAGTAAGATTTCACCCATTTCCCTTAGACACCTGCTTCAGTTGTTAAGCAAGCGAAACAAAAAACAAACAAACAAAAAAAAAAAAGGTGAGGCAGCAGCACCATTACCAGGTCAGAAGCATTGCTATCATCTTGCCTTAGGTCTCACAGGTCTGCATCTGCCTGTCCAGTTCTGTGTTGTCTTACTGATGGCTGATCTCTCCAGTGAAAGTGTTTTGAAGAAAACATCGCTGTCCATTGTGATGAAATCTCTCAATGCGAGAATTCTGCCTGAGAGTTTCACCACCTTTGACCTTTCGACACTGCATTACTGATCCCTGTCTGGCTAATCACCAGGAGGTGACTAAGATGTTTACACAGAAGGAGAGCAAGAAGCAGACTATTAGTAGAATCCATCAATTTCTTTCATATTAATGATCATTTCAATTTATCCATTAAGATCCATATGATTCACCTTGTTTGGCAGTGTCTCCTTTCCACTTCCTTTTCTAAAAACAACTGTACTGTAGACTCCCTAAAATTGGCACAAATCAAAAAAAAAAAAAGTATATCCTGTGTCCCCAAACACTGACTCCCCACTTGCCATGGGGGTGGGGAGCTTCATGTGCAGCCATTGGCAAGGGAAGTAAAAAGGCAGTACAGTGTATTGGAAACATTTATTTAATAAGTAAATTTCACTCTGAGAAAATCTGTCAAGGTTAAATCAGCTGCAATTCCTCCCTACTTCTAAAATCAAACATCCTTAATATGTAATAACAGCTGGCAAGACAGTTCTCTAATAAATGATTATCCTGTGTGTCTCACAGCAAAGAAACCCTGCAAGGCTGCAAAATGGTTTTAGATAGGAATGTAATGCAAAGAAATGCTGAGGGTCACAGACTCCAGTAAACTTCCATTTCATTTCTCATTTAAATATTTATTTTCCTCTGACAGTTTCTGTGCTTCTGTTTAATGTATGTCTTGAAACTATGGCTAGCTAGTCAAGCTCAAGATAACCAGTCTTTTACTAATGCACGTATGAGGAGGATTTATTTTCAGATAGGAGACCTTTGGAGAAAATGCTCTCCTCGCTTGTTGATCACTGGTGCTTGATCTTGATTTTTGGTCCTATTGAAGACAATGGCAAAAATACCACTGAATTCAATGCCAGCAAGACTGGACTCTCTGTGAAGAGAAGAATTTAATATCTTATATGACTCTTCCTGCATCAACAGTGAGGCATGGTCTACACTGCCCTGTTGGGTTGATGGGAGATATGCAATCTATGTACTATAAAATGCACATCTTCTGTTGCCTTACTCAAGCTTCCCCTACCACAATGTCTTCACTGGGCTGCACTGATGAAAAATGCTCTCTGTTCAACACAGCGTTACTTTTCTGGGGGTGGAGTTACTGCGAGAGCTCTTCTGTGGTCAACAGAGCGGGTCTACACTGGCTGCACAATACATCGTGCTGGGTCAATCCATGGAGACTGATGCAGCTTTTTCAGTACAAACAAGCCCTGAGTCATTCTGCACATCTGTCTTCACTGCCTCCTACATCTATGAATCAACTGACTTCTCCTTCTGCATGGGGTTGATTACAGCCTAGGGTTGAATGCAACCTGCTAATACTTTTTTTTTTTTGTTAGACTCTGTCTACACTTGTGTTTAAAAACATATTACCAAAAGTGTGCCAGATAGCATATTTCCTAATCTAAAAACAGAGTTTGTTTCCATCTCCTTTTAGTTTCACGTAACCCTTCACACTTGATTATTTTAATTATTGTTAATCTTAATTAGTGTTTGCCAAGTACTCCAAGTTTCTTCCTACAACAGAACTGAAGAGCCACCTATTACATGGAGCATTCCAGTCATGAAAACTCCTTACAGCCTGTGCTTGTTCAATTTTGGGTAGAGCTGTACAGTACCTTTATTTGCTTTTAAAAGTAAATTAATGACTGTCTGAGACAGGACCTCTTATTTGTTTGGCACCTTCTACACACAAGACAGATAAAATACAAGGAATTTCACACAAACTCTGGGTACAAGAGTAAGGACTAGCACAAAGTCGAATCTATATAGAAGTACTGCACTGCAACGGAGCTAGGCTGCATAACTATTAAAAAGGACATTTGTTAACTGTTTCGTACAGGAAAATCTTATGGAATAGGGAACAGGCATTGGAAAATTATGAAAAAAATCTGTGTAGAATAGACAAGTCTAAGTTTGACATTTGCTTCTCCAGGTCCTTTGAATCCTGGTGTGCACAATGAAAACAGATCTCCAAAGGTTTGACAGCTCCAGTGGCAAAACTGCACTCCAACTTTGGAGGGCTTGGTACCAGATCTGTATTAAAGCCTACAGGAATTGGATCAGGCAGAGATGAAGCTAAGGCTGACTAAGCAGTACAGCGTCCTGGGATCTAACCATCATTCAGCTGGGGTGGTACCATGTTAAAACATTATATGACAACCATTACCATAGGGAGCACCCCAGATACTTTAATGCATTTATCTTCACAACACATCAGTTTGATAAAGCAGCATTGTTGCAATAAAACTGTGCAATTCAAACTTCAGCTATCCCTTGTTTTAAAGGACACGTTTGTCTTAGCACTCTGACCACCTACATTCCATACAGATTCATTCCTCTCTCACTTTTGCCATTGAAAGTTATTTCTACCAGAATAAATAAGCAAAACTTGGTTTACCATGTTATCTACATAGAAGGGAAGAGTCCCATAGCATTAAAAACTACATTTGGGTGTTGGCAGATTGAAAAATAACTAACAGAAGCTTACTCTGCAGCCAAGCAATGCTTACCTAAACTTCTCACTTAGTTCTGCAGACTTCTGCTTCTTGTTAAAAACAATGTATATTGCTTCGGCACCAGATACAAGCATTGCTGATATTTCAACAATCCGCGTAATTTACATACAATATACTTCTGGTCTGGGGTTCCCTCTAGAGGAATCTGTTTTCTCAAAGTCATCTCACAATGATGCCAAAGTACATAAAATAATTTCTTAATTGCAAAACACTTTGTCACTCTTTCTCAATGAGACTATTTAAATGGCTGTTATTCGTCATAAGATGAACATACCCCCACAAACAGAAGAATGGGGGTTTGGTTTTTTAAGAGATGAGTCACAATTGTACTTCAATAATGACCGATAATGAATCTTAAGAAATTCTACTGCTAGACATCACTAGCTGTTTCCTTTTCAATTATCTAAATATTTTAAAAGATTAAACAGAGGAGACAGTTCTGGATATACTCAGTTAAACACAATTTCTGAACCTTACCCAACTGCGGAGCTCTGAAATCTCCTGTACTTATAAGCTACATGAAGCACGTTTGCTACTGTCTGCCATCATTTAAATTTATTTCCAAATCAGTGGTGCCACTGCCTCCATAGATATCATTTCCAGAAGTACAGATGCCTTCAATATCCTATCTTCCCAAAAGCAGTAGTGCAGATCCTGACATCTCAGCATCTGCCAGCAACACTGATCCACCTATATAATGAATTTGCTCCAAGAAATTCTTTCAGATGCTTCAGTTTCAGAGCAGACATAAAAAGACTAACCTCAACTGTGCTTTATTCATAAGTAAATCTAGTAGTGAAAGGGAGTGCACACAAGCAACAGGAAGGGAACATTAATACCCACCTTTTCTCCATTATGGAGAACTGTTCTTTTTGTGTAGCAACTCTAGTTTCTATCATATCAGACTGCTTTACTGGAGCTTTTTTAATAACTACAACCATTCGTGTACAATAAAAAGCAGACTGACTGAATGAGATGTAGTCTGAAATACACTACTTCATAATGCCTATGAAAGCAGAAATTAACCCATATCCTTCTGCAGTGAAGGAAGGAAAAAGGAGTTCCCACATTTATTTCTGTATGATCATCAATCTGCTACAGAATCCATTATGAACTGCAGAAAGTAGGAAATACAGCTCCGGTTGTGCTCCAAGATGTGCACAGACAGATCCCTGACTTTAATGGAACTCTATATGGCCACACCCATCTACCTACACACAGTCCATTGTAGGTTCAGGGTCAAGATTGTTTCTAGCATTCTCTGATGTGACACAAGGGATGACCAAATCACAAACCCTTACCTTGGGAATACCAAAAACCTCTCAATGATAACAAAGGACAAGGAAGAAAAGAAAGTTTGTTCACCTTAAAAGGAAATGAAAAAGGAAGTGCCAAAAAAGGAGCCATGAGAAAATCATGAAGGAATTGATTAACAGAAAGCAACGACAGTTTCTTGTAGTTTTAATAATGAAAACTATACATTCCTTATGGCTATGACACTAGTAATTTTTCCCCCTACTATAGTTTTAAGAAACTATTCCAGGAACCAGCCTTTTATCTTAATGAAGTAGAGACTTGCACAAGGGCCAAAAAATAAAATTAGTACGATGACTTTCTTTTCTCTAGAATGGTGACAATGATTGACTTATACATCTGAGCAGAAAGCTTGTTTAAACGCACTAGCAGTGAGTAAAAAAAGCTATTTCAAGATAACAAATTCCTCTTTGTTTAAGGATTGAACCAGACAAACTCATCCTGATGTTTCTTTACTGAAATTTATGAAGTCACACTGGGGATGACTTTGGCCCAATGTTTTTGTAGGCTTTTGCTAAGACACTGAATACAGAAGGGACATTTGTAGTACCTACTTGATTCATCAGAGGTTCAACCATGTTGAGGGAAACTGCTAACATGCGTGCAATTTACTACATATTTACCAATAAAGAGTGAAATTTAGCCCATCCTAGTTAGCATTTTTTTTACAAGTATTCCTGGAATCATCTTGCCTGCCTGGCACGTAATGGATGAAGAAAAAAAAATATTCTAGCAGTTTTATGAGAGAAGAATCTGTAGTGTTCTAGTTTGCTTATTTACAGTAAAATGAAATTCTGATAATAATTCTTAATGTGGTCTACCAGAAATCAAACAAATGAGCACTGGAGAGAAAATTAATCCTGTGTAAGGTGCTGTGGTATAAAAGGTATTTATGTAAGTTTGGGGTGACTCTCTGATGTGTAGACAGTGAAGCCATGAGTTAGATTGGATCCAAACAAAAGTGGCAATAAAGATCTTCTACCATTAAACACTCAGTATGTGCCTTAAATTTTACACCCAAAACCAGATATTTTTGTACCCCTCTGGCTATTCATTTTGTTCCTACACTCTTTTGTATCCCTCTGCCTGTAAAGCTAGGCTCCCTTAATATTAAACTACAGTCCAGACTAGAGTCCAACTACAGAGGACTCTATAAGAGAGGAAAATTACAACTGATACAATAAAAATACTTGTAAAAATAATCTGAAGTACCTTTTCCATATTTAACGCTACCATGATTTTAGAGTCAAACATCTGAAGACTAGAATGGATTGAAAATAATCAGTTTGCAATACTGTCAAAATTTTGACACTTCAAATAATTTTTTGAAAATTAAATCAGAAACAGCTCTTGTTAAAAGGATTCAAGACTAGATGCAAGTTCTGTGGGGTGTACCCTCAGCTGATATAAGTCTTCAGAGGTGTATGGAAATCAACCAAGGATCATTACATAGGGCATCAGTTCCTGTTTCCAGAGCAAAAAATCTTCTGTACCTTGTCTTGTGAAATATTGAACCTGACACCTGTCACTACGCAAAGACTGAACACTAGCCATAATTCAGGAAAGGAGGGAACCCATTTATTTAGCAAGATGTTTTTAAAAATAACACCCTTTTGAAACTGCTCAGAGGTTTGGAATGTCAGAAGTAGTAATTCAAGAAAAAAAGGAACTAGTGAGAAAAATCACATGTAAGCCAGTCAAAGGTACACAATAAATGCAAATGAACACACGAGTATCTTCACACATTCCCACAATGTCAAATGTTTGTCCAAATCTAATTGAAGATGAGTCTTAACAGTCCTCCTCAGCTACAATATTCAGGCTCAATACACCAGTAAAATCTAGCTGCTCTTTGTCACTCCAAATCAAGCTCCCTAGACCTATGAAACACTCTTCCAGCCTGGTCTGTCCGGGAAACTAGCAGATCCCTGGCTTCTGAAGCAGTCTACTGGGGTACAGGCTGCTGGTATATAGAACAGAATTTAGACAGAAGACTGCTCTGCCTTCCACTGGAGACCAACCCAGTCCCAGCCAACTCCAGGATTAAGGAAGCATAAATGTAGCTTAAAGTCATCTCTTCTGCACATCTGTATGTATGCATAAGAGCAACTAGTCTTCTGCTTTTTCATTCCATTGACCATTTGTTTAGAGATGTCACCCACCTCGCCCACCCACTCAATCCCCACCCCCACTACTTGTGCGCATCACTTCTCCATTACTCACTGCTAGATTCTGAAGTTTCACTCTTTGGACCACCAGGAAGGGATCCAGAACTACTGTGGGTCCATGAACCACAGTCTGAGACCACTGCTTTAAATTTCCTTTTTCTGCTTTGCTATACACAAATGCATAACAACTGCTGTTGATGTAATGAGTGCCATGGTGCAAGAAGGCAACATGCTGAATAAAGCAGAAAACAACATGCAGAGCTGTTAGTGAAACAGGCAGAAGGATTTAAGAGAGAGCTCTTCCCTGGACTAGATATTGAACTTTCATGATGTACATCATTAAAACCTCCAAGAAAGTGCTTAGGGAAATATATTGTTTTGATAGAGCTCACCTCTTCAACCATATGTTTGACCTTCCTTTGCTGGCAATCAACCATGTCGTCTAGATGTTTGATCCGTTCTCTTAGACTAGCTGCTATTTCTTCCAGGTGCTGTGACCTGACATAAGTTATAAGAACCAAGTAACTATGCAGAAAGCCATACAGCTGAAACAAAAATCCAATCAACCAAAAAGAAAAAAAAAAAAACACACAACCCCAAACTAGATCACGAAAAGGGAACTCTTTAAATAACCAAATTCCGCTTCCTATATTTGTCTAACATACATTTTTATGGTTATCTGTTCAGTCATTATTTACTGTCAGTGATCACCCAACTTTGCTTACCTTTACCTTACATACAGTCAGAGCTGCCCACATTTGGAAAAAAGTTTACAAGCGATAATTCTCCAAAACACACAATTATGGGACCTAAAGTCTTTCAGGCACTCAGCCCTGGAGAGCTGTATATATATATATTATTGTTTGTTTTAGCACTTACAAACCATGACCTAATTAATCCTCACTTCCTCACTAAGAGATAGCTATTAACCAACTGTCACCAAGGAGAAAAGTGAGAATTCATCAGATTGTGCTCACTAAGCTGTCCTACAGTTCAACATAAGATGTGGTACAGATACAACTTCTTTTTAAATGCAGTGAATTTACGTATTAGAGGAAGGTAACTAAGGTATTCATTTTGATTTTGGGAGCTCAACAAGCCTGAAATAGAGTCCAGCTCAAGTCTTTTATACCTATTTTAAAGCAGCATCATAGATGTGCATGGAACTACATTGACCTAAGAAACAGGTACTTCCTAGTAATGGAACATAGTCTATCTAATCCAGCACTGTTGCAATCAACCTCTCTCACAAATAAATCTGAGAAAGATGTGTTTTTGCAAGAGAATTTTAATTTTGCAATTCTTGTACATAAAAATAAGACAAACATGTTAAGCAGGATAACTCCTTCCCAAATTATGTTATAACCAAAATTAATACAACTCAGATTCAAGTTTGAAAAACTTTTAGTAGCGCTACCAATTGCAGTAAAGAAGTTAAAAAAAAAACCCCTCACCTCTCTCTGTCTGGGTGGGCTTGAGATTTTGCTCCTGATATCTGCATTTCATGTTGCGCCAGTTGCTGTTGTAGCTGGTGGCGCTCCTAAACAACAAGAAAAAAAGTTATTTCCCCACTTCTTTGCATTGAAATTTATACTACATTAAGTGTATTTCATTATGATTTAAAAGATTTATAATATGTTAAACAAAAAAACAACCACCCAGATTCACTTACAAGTTACATTACAGGTGGAGCATGTATTTTCCTATGGTCAAGAAACAGAGTGGAAAATCAAAGTCTGAGTAAGAGAACCCTGTATTCTCAGTTAACCACAAAGAAAAAGAGCACTAATATTTTCAGCTTTCAGGTCCAGTGTACCAGTATCAATAGGCAGCTCTGCTTGCAATTTTATTTTATAGTAAGCAGACATGACTATAAAGGAGTAAGACTTCTGAGCTGAAATGAAATTCTCAAAAAATGCTATCTTTCTGATGTTGAAAGCAATGCTATTCCTCTAAAATTATATTTAAGGGCTTGAATGCTGAGATTAAGTGAGCCACATTATCATTGTTGATTATATAAATACCAACTTTTCCATGCTGCTCTGCCAAAAAGACCTCCTGGTTCTATATATTTTGGCAGAGAAAAGAGATGTCTCCCTATATTTTCCTTCCAACACATCTATACTTACACTGTTCCTCAGTGTGGCGGGATCCATGCGCACAAAGTCTGATCCTGCTACACTAGAGTGAATGGCAAAACTCCCACGGTCATTAATGTGGGCAGCAGCAGGGCCTTAAATATTAGCCAAATATTTAAACAGCGACTCAAAACACAATAGCAGGAGGTTGGAGTTCGCTGCATAAAATTCACAAAATAAATTAAAGTACAGATGCATTTCCTACCACCTTTACTCATTGACTGCCACTTTATAGCTAAGAAAGTTCCATTAAAGTCAGTGGGACGACTTGTGAAGTGAAGCTGTTATCATCTGGCCCAAGTGATTTATTCAATTTCACTGCTCATTGATAAAAAGTTAGAATAAATGAAGCCATGTCACAGCTATATCTTAAAAACTGAGAAGAGTCCACTTAAACAGTAACACTCCAGTCAATGTGCTTTTGTTAGCTGGGCAAAGAGGACTTTAACATAACTACGCATAATTTAAACTAGCCAGGGTTAATAATACGATCTAGCTAAAAAATGTGGATGTAGATGTTTGGTTTTGTATATCAGCAAATAATTACTGACATTAGCTTTAAACTGAAGCTAAAGCACAACAAGAGCATAACTTGTATGAACTGAATATTATGTTTTAGGATTAAAATAGCCAAAACCCTACGGTTTTGTCACCACTCAAGATCCCCTTACTTCTGCTTTTCTGCCTTGTTGATAGTAATTTCTTCAGCAGAGGTTTTATTTATTTTCATATACTGACCTATGCCAAACAAACTGAAGGCACTAAGCAAATTATATTGCATACACCAATTCCTGAATATAATGGAAGGCCTGATAATGTCAGATAACTCAAGGCAATTTCAATACAATTATTAAACAGCAGGGTAATAAATCTGTTTTAGACATCAGGGAGCTTCCAATAGACAAGGTTCAGATAATAACTGTATGTGTGAGCAGATGCACTGTGGTACTACTAGGATTAAATTATAATGATCATCTCAAAAACAGTATGAGTTTCTCCCTGGAGCAAAGTCCATAAAGTAGAAGAAGGCAGGGCAGTGGATATAAGGAAATGACAGAAAAACTGCTACAACTTGTTCTACTGCTAACGTCACAAGAGATAAGTGTCTGGCAGCATTTCTGCTTTCAGGGAGTTACAAGTCAGTGGTAAAAATATTCTCAAAGCTGCAGCTTGGTAGACAGTATTTGAGCCAAGGAGAGAAACAGTCAGTTTCTGAGTGCAGAGAAGTAAGAAGGAACCATTTTACGTATCAGAAGCGGACTAAACAGAAAATATGGAGAGTCTGTCAAAATATTGTGAAAGATAATATAAAAATAAGTTATGTGCATGGAAATGGTTGCTACATTCACAACGTTTGGAATCAAAATTTCAAAAGAAGTTTAAGACTTCAGACTAGAGTGACTCATCTGGATGTGCAGGAACCCTGAGGTGCAATTAAAACCAATTACAGTAATAGGTTTTATTCCAGGAGAGAAAGAAAGGAATAGGCTATTAGGAAATAAAATGTGGCTTTTTAAACAGTCCTTTCAAAATAAAGATTGACCTCATATTAATGTCTTAGCTCCAAATTAACCTAGAAAGAGTTTGCAAGGAACAGGCCCTACAAATAGCAGAGGGGCAAAAGGTGTCAGCTTGCCATGGTGTGCCTTCCCTCAGCAGTTCAAGCACTAAGAATGTAGATGAATGTAATAAAGCTTTCTGGTTTTATTAACAAGAAAAAATAGAGGTGGGGAGTAGGCTATGGGCCACTGGGAGGGAGGGATGTTGATGAGGAGGAAATGGAAGAAACAGGCACACCCTTCTACTATTCTTGCACTTCTGCTAAAAAGAACAGATTGTGGCACCATACTGTAATATTGTGTGAACAAGGAAAGTTACCTCTTCCATGCATTGAATAAGCCGATCTAGCTCTCCAATCCTCTGGTCTTTTTCCTGTATACTTGTCTCTGTAAGTTGCATCTTCTTATTTGCCTCCTCAATGGCCTTCAGCAGCCGATTTGTTTCTTCCTTTGAAGGAACAGGGTTACGTTCAGATCCACAAACAATCAATAAAATTGATGAATGAGAAACAAGGAATTGGTTTCTGTGCTATCGAGTGGGCTTGGTGTGGTTTTTTTTTTTTTTTTTTTTTTTTTTTTTTTTTTTAAGAGATTCAATAAGACCATGTGCTCAAGAACTCGGACTGTTTGCAAACCAAACAAACATCTTGTTTTAGCACCAAAGTTAAGTTCTGTGGCACGCAAAATCTCGCGGCTGAAAACTGTGGAGTTACTTTTAACAAGGGCTATGAGACTTCTCGGCAATAAACTTTAAAAACCAAAGTGTTTGCACACCATATAAATGCTTGTTCTCTCCTCACTGGATACACACATGCTCAGTACTGAGAGAAGAAAAAGTTCTATTCCCAAGACCAGTATGTTTAGTAATGAAAGCCTGTCACTTTTAATTGAGTTTACATCTACATCACATTAAGGCTGAAGAGATTGACATCAGTATCTGTGACTATCTAGGAGAGGTTGGACAACCTAGTTTTTATTGACCAGAAATATTAAAAAAACAATATGACATGAAGTTTTTGTGAGGAAAAAGAAATAGTCTCACAGAATTTCTCTTCCAAAATTATTTTTCTCTTGAGATTTCACTAAACCCAGAGTAGAAAAATATCCACAATATTTCATTTTGAAATTTAAATTATTTTCATCATCCACTGTTAATATACCTTCTTTCTTCAGCTACAACACTCAAGTTTCTATGAAAATTTAAAAGCTGCTGTGACAAGGCATGAAAAGAAAAGAAACTGGGATACAAATAAATGCAATATTTCATTTCCTGTATTACATTTGCCAAAGTAATTTATGGACTGTACTTCAAAACACTGAACTGAAGAATACTCTTAGAGACTGACTGTTCGTACCATTAAAATTTCTTTCTCAACTAGATGTTTCTGTTCTTCTTGCTGTAGTTTTTCTTCATACTGGCTGTACAGTCTTCTGGTCATTTCTCTCATTACATCAGCATTGGCTTCTTGAGAGCATTCCACCTATCAGAGGAAACGAGAGAACTTTTACAGCAGAACCATCTCCGCATGAGATATTGCTGGAGACAAAAAAAATATAGACATTGATTGTGCCTGCACCTTGACATTATTAGAAAACGCACCCAATTACTGGGCCGGAGTCTCATTTATGCCAAGTACACATTACAGCACTCTGGCAGTGTCAAGAGCTAAAGTGTAACTAAGAATCAGCACCAACTTTTTAATAAGTTCTTTTGTAACACCGTTTCACATACTTGAAGTTTCTGCCCCACACGAAGAATAACGTAAATTTTCTAATTTTACATGAGTGTAGATTAGAAATGCAACCAAATGCCCGTGAACTTTGCAGTGATCAAAATCCATATCCCGTGTTTACAGTTTGAGACCATCTACATTTTGGACTGAAATTAATGCAAAGCAAAGCGAAACAAAACAAAAATAGCTTTCCCAGGACTTCATTCTCCTCTTATACTGCTGCAAATCTGGGGTGATGCCTTTAAACAATGGAGTGACAGGGATTTAAGTGAAAGGAGACTCAGCCTACAAAACTATTTAGTTTATTACCCTGATTTACACTTGTGAAAATGAGAGACAATCAGGCATCCAGTGTTTACTGCTGGAAATCTTAACACTGAGGGCTATAAAAGATCTATTTCACAGCTGGGTTATCTTGTTTCAAGGACTCAAAAATTATCAACCCCTTATACTATCTTGCTCAGTGGGAACAAACTGTTCAATTTATATTGTTCTCTCTAAAAAAAAATAATAGACATTTTATGTTCTTAAATAGGGACTGATGTCTCTGAAGGCTTCCATTTGTACCATAACTTCCTTCTGTGGCATCTGACCCAAATCTCTACATTAGGGCAAGTTCCAAAGGGGCAGCCATGTTAGTCTAGTTCAGTAAAACAAACAAGGAGTCCTGTGGCACATCAAAACTAACATATACATTTATTTATTGCATGAATTTCAAAACATCTGACAAAGTGGGATTTTCTCCCATAAAAGCTCATGCAGTCAATAAATTTGTTAGTCTTGAAGTGCCACAGGACTCCTTATTTGTTTTATGTTAGGACAAAGAGCAAGATACTGCCAATGCAACCAAAAGGAACAGGAATTAAATATACACTGACCCCCCCCCCACGCCCCAAGTTGCATGAAATGTGGTTAGAAATCAAAACCTAGATAATCAGAGCTACAATAGTTCAACCCAAACCGCTGTTGAAAAAAAAATGACAAAGTGGAGTATAAGTTCCCGTACCACCTCTCCCACATTCCTTTGTTCACAATTTGGGTGGCATAACAGTAAGAAAAAAGTTACAACAGCTTTAACAATATTCTCAAGTGAGAAAAAAAAATCATTCTACTGGACAGAGAGGATCAAGCCCAATTGACTGTAATAAGGGTAGTGGTAGTTTTTACCTTTTCACAGCCAGCCCCATCAATATCACATGCTTTTCTTAGGCCTCCCCATATTCCCAGAATTAAAAATCAGATTCTGTGAATATGTCTGCATACGATGTAACCAGTAACCGCCACTGTGCCAGCATATGCTTATCTTTTAGCCCCTGTTCACAGTCCATTGAGCCAACATGCTTAAAGTTAAGCACATGCTTAAGTGCTTCACTGAATTGGGGACTACAGGCTGAATTCTGTACTCAGAAACCACACACAGCTCTCCTTGACTTCGTGTTCAGGCAGCAAATGTCCTTGAGACTGGAATGAAAATCAAATTTCTGTTTCAAAATCCTGATCCCCCCCCTCCTCCTTTTTATTCTATGCAGATAACACAAGGTACAAGAAACAGAGCTCTCTGCACAGCCCTTGTAAAACTATTGTTGAAAGGAAGGTTCTGTATACCATGCAAAATACACTGGCAAGCTGGCACCCTCCTTTCATGGTGTGATAGATCTGAGCAATCCATCCTTACGCACCAATGCAGGAGACAACAGGCACCAACAAAATCACCTATTTCTAACTTATTTAAAACATCAGGAAGTCTGTGGTCACCTGATTTCATAGAAAGAAACATTTTTTTAAAAGTGTGTTAAATCCTGATACTGTATGATTGTTCCGAGTTACTTGAAATGCTGTTAACTGCTCTGACATGGATTTAAATGGAAGCTTCCAAATCCAACACAGTTGGTCTCATAAAAAAGGCCCTTATGCAGTGGCATCGCTGGCGCCAGGCTTACGGGGCTTGAGCCCCAAACCCCAGTGCCCAAGCCCTTCGTCCGCTGCTGGGCCACCCACGGCAGCGGCTGCAGTGGCAGCACGTGAGCCCTGAGTCCCAGGGCACTGAGCCCTGGCTCTTTTCAGGATCAGCGGTGCTTTGCCCTTATGATAGCTCCAGATTCTGTTTCATTCTCTTGTGCTCACCTGAAAACCTGTCCCCAGCATTAACTTCTCTTTCAGGTAGTTTGCTATTGGGCATTTCTGGGGCCTGATAAATACTACACATGTGCACAGATTTCTGACAAAAAATTGTGAAAGGAGTAGTACTGGCTGCAAAACAGTTTCAGCTTTAAAAGATTTGAAAGAAAATTCCTTTAATTAAAGAAATTTGTACTGATGACTTGAACATTTTAATAGGCTGGCTTCTCAACTGCCAGTGACACCTTTGCACAAGAGACAATCTTTCAGTAACAAAGTTATAAGATTATTACTATCTTTGTTTCTGCACCAACAGTTGCAGTATTAACACTGTCAGGTTTTTGTAGAGAAGGTGAAGAACCATTTGGGTCAGTAACACTCCATGCATGGATCCATGAAGGATTCTACACAGATATGAGCAAACCTCTTTTTCCAAGCAATTAATCTCATTGCCTCAGAAATGTGTTTAAAAGTACAACATGAATAAGAAGAGTTTACATACTGTACCTTTAATTTTAGTAGCTGATTTTCAACTTGAGCAGCTTCCAGCTGTTTTTGCTTTTCTTTCAGTTTTTCCATGGATTGCTCATGTGTGTGTTTTAAATTCCTTATCTGATCCCTTATATCGGTGTTCTCCAAAGTAACATCCACCAAAGTTTTCTTAAAGACAAACAAACAAAAAGAATCCCCAATACACAATGACAAACAATTTAAAATAATAATTAAAAAAAACCCACAATTCAGTCAACCCACCATAAGAGGTTTTCTGCAAGTTAGAATATTTTAGAATTTCTTTATTTGTTGATACAGTATCAATATAGTTAATTAGCACTCTGAAATTATGGCTTCCAATTATTAGCTTTATCAAAAAATCTCTCCCTAGGACCACACTCTTTAAAATGCATTCTTAGAGTACCACGACTAAGAGGAGGAAACGCATACATTACAGTGCAAACACCATTTCCATTTCACACGGGAATACAACTGAAGTCAAAGTTTGGATTTTCCCCCCATTCTCTGGCACTCAACAATGCCAAATTATAAACTAATAATCCTGAAAACACTGAAGTGTGAAATGGAAAATTACGACACAGTGGGACGAGAGAGTCAAGGAGGCTAGCTGGGATGGCTGTCAAGATAAAAACATGTTTGTTTGTTTTTTTAACAGAAAACAATGTTTACAGGCATGGCCACTAAATGTTTGTAAAATTTACAAAAAATATAGCTGACATTTCCATCAAAAGAAAACAACCATGGGACAAAAATCGCATGATGTGTCGTTTGTTTTTAAACTATGAAATGTCTGTTTCACCTTTAATTTTCCATAAATCAAAGGTCAGCAGATTTCACCAGTTGCAATGGAGTCAAACACCACCTTACTGTACATTTCAGTGCAGCCTTTCAGCCAGCAAAACAGCTGGATTTTTCTTAAAATTCATAATTTCTCTGTTTTAAATACTCGTGACATTTGATGATTAAGAGCCAAATGTGAATGTTACCTGCCCCTCAGGAATACTGTTCAACTGATGGCACAAGAGAGAGTCTTGGGTAGCTTACAGATCAGACAGTCTGCTGTGACAGTTTTTAACAGCATACCTGCAAGTCAATTGATGCCGATGTCAAGGAGCTGTTCATTTTAGTGAAGCTCTCCAAGGCTGCAGACTGCACTTGCATGTGGCCCTCCAAGGATTCTTTTTCAGCATTTGTTACCTGAAAAGATTAAGAAAAGATATAAATAATGATCCTCAAATTTGCAAATTCTTTCTAAAAGGATGACAGCTGGCACCCTCTTAACATTGGAGAGATAACAGGTTAGAAACAACAGGATTAAGATGAGCTTGAATTTTTAAGTAAAATTTTTGTCTATTGGAAATCCTTCCACTTTTAAATTCTTTATTTTAAATAGCTTTATTTCTGTCTTTAGAAGCAAGCTATGATGTGATACAGGAGTAATTTTTCCAGTATCTTCTCACTATGTGCACCATCATGCACATGAACCACACACAGACAGTCTTAGTGGGTGGGAAGCGTGGACAAGTGCCCAGGGCTCCCGTGGGGGAAGGGTGCCCACACCGCTGCCACTTTAAGTGTCCCTGCTGTGTGCACGTGCACCGGCCAAGGGAGCAGTGGAGAGTCGGAGTGGGCAAAAGTTGGGCTGCAGATGGGGTGTGGACTGTAGGAGGTCTTGGAGAGGCTGAAGAGAGGAGGCTGCAGGGGCTGGAAAAGAGTGGTGGAGCATACGACAGGAGGGAAGGGGGAGCTGTGTGGAGGCTGCAGCGGAGTAGTGGCAATCAGCAGGGGGGGGGCGCTTGGAAGCCCCAGTGAGGCCAGGATGGAGAACAAAAGTCAGGGATACACCCCACCCACAACACTTTTGCCCCAGGCCCCAGAATCCCTCAGACTGCCCCTGAAACCATAGCAAGGATTGTGTTCTAACTCTTGTGGCTGGCCATGAAAAAAACTTCCCTCTAGCTAAACCTGGTGGAAAAAATTCATCCTTGTGCAGAGGGAATTCACCCCTATTTGGTGCTCAATGGGGACACAAGGGGTGCACAGGCCTTGTGCTGACTTGGTGCCCAGAGGCAAGTTTCACCCAATAAGTATTCTTGCAGAATTCATCTCACCTTGAAGTTGTACTTTGTATACTTTTAAATTTTTCAAGTTTTACAAAGAATATATTATTTTGGTTCATAAAAAAGAGCGTGTGTCTCTAGAAACTGCTGTCAGGTTCTCCAAGAACAATCAGTGCACAACTGAATGAATAGAAGTGGGAGGACACTTGACAGCTGTTTATGGAAAAGCTGCTGTAGGCACATCATGGGGTGGAGCGCAGGACACACAAGACTGGGTGCAAGAAACAAATGGAGCAGCTTAGAGAGAGCAGCTTGGGTGGAGTACAGACAGCTTTGAATATAAAAAGCATTAGCCTAAACTGTGAAAGTGAGCAGAAGAGGAGGAGCCAACACAAATATTTACTGTTTGTACTTGGCAAATAAATGGGACACACAGAAGAAAGATAAATCAACCATAAGGTGGGTAAGCAAACAAAAGAAGATATAGCCAACCAAACAGTATCAATGATTAAGAACCCAGGTCTAACCTTACCACGCACATGAACAAACAAGATTTATTTCCAGGCAAAATATACAAGCATTGTGAACTAACCTTCATAAACATTTAACTATCATTAGTGTTTCCTAGCCCTGTCATGCACCAGTTGGGCCCGAGAGCACAGCAGAAGTCAGTGCTCAAGGCTAACTTTGTAGATTGTGTTTGTACACATAAAAAGTGATTAAAAAAAAAGACTGTTTTGGACAGATTATAGAAGGAAGGTGAAATGAAAGACCTAGAAGAAGGGCTCAGTGAGAAAAAGCAGGCTATTAGGCGTGCGCAGGCAAGAGTTTTAACGTAAAGGATAAGAGTGAGTGGCAGCTTTTGGAGATGACTGAGAGAAAGTATTTAGCAAGGGACTATAAGTGATGGGGACAGGAAAAAAAAGGGTTCCAAAATGTTGCCAACTATGAGAACCTGGGTGACTGGGAAGATGGCAGGGCTGTCACAAGCAGCAGATAAAACAAGGAGAAAAGGAGGAGGGGGGATATGATGAAGGAATATGAGAGGGTGGTTAAAAACCCAGAAGGAAATATTGAAGAGATACTGAAGTAAACACCGAAGAGGCAGCCGTGTTAGTCTAGTAAAGCAAAAAAGCAAGGAGACTTGTGGCACTTAAAGACTAACAGATTTATTTAGTAGCTTTCTATAATACACCACACTTCCAGTTAGAATTAAAGCATTTATCACACATAACCACACAATTAATGTAATCACCAGCATTTTCTATTTACAAACAATAGGTAACAGGGTGGTTCTGACACGCTCCTTTACATGATCAGACTAAGAAGAGCTCTGCATAAGCTCAAAAGCTTCTCCCTCTTTCTCTCTCACCAACAGAAGGATCAATTCATCCACCATGCACCTCTAATGCTCCCTGACAGACAGAAAAGGTCTCTGTCATCTTTTCATTTGCTTGAAAAATCCCAAGTAACAAAGACATGAAAAACAGCTTTAAAACATGATTTGTATCCCACAGCAGGCTGCCTTTCATACAAAAAGATGTTTATAGGTAATCTTGTTTGGTTCACCTGTTAGGACATCATTACAAATAAATAAGAACTTACTGTCAATTCATTTGTAAGCTGTTGTATTTTCCGCTTCATTTCATTATACTCTCCATACATTTTCTCTCTTACTTTTTCCAAAGTTAGTCTCACCTGTAGCACAAAATATAAGCCTTTGTTATTCAGCCTTTATCATCAAAAGTTTAGATGAGAAAACAGACAATGCTGTGCCCCAAAGACCAAGACCACTTCTAAGCCAACCACTGTTCACTGTGACATCTCGTGATAAGTTCCAAAGGGACAGCTGTGTTAGTCTAGTTCACCACCACCAAACAAGGAGTTCTGTGGCACTTTTAAAGAATAGCAGATTTATGTATTTATTGCATGAGCTTTCTTGGGTAAAATCCTACTTCATTAAATGCTTTTCCATTTCAAAGCTTCTAAGTGGGATTCTACCACAATAGATCATATGATATATAAACTTTTACTCTGAAAGTACCCCACGCCTTGTTTGTGACATGTGACGCTCATACCAGGGGAATACTGACTTATATTGAATACCATTGTGTAGTAGCTGACCATTTGATTTTTTTTAAGCCAAATCTCTGTATAAACAGTCATTTGCATCAACTTAGACTCATAATTCCATCACTAGATTCCAAAAAATTGGCTATTCACCAATTTGGTTTTAATACAAAAATAAAAAGTAACTGCAGGTATAAACTACTATTTCCTATACATTTAAGAACACTGGAAACAAAACTAAGTTTGTTGTACTAATCAAACAGGAACAGAATCAAATTTCTAGCTCACATTAACTAGTGTTTAGAAAAGACAATGAAAGAAGAATGTTCACTTACATGCTGTCCTGCAAGTACATGGGGTACCAATGGTTTCTGTTGTGTGTTTGTACAGTACCTAGCACAACAGGGTCTGGAGCACTTATTGGCTGAGCTTTGAGGATCTAAGATCAATAGGTGAAATGCTTGGCTCCTACGTGCCAAAGATGCCAGTCTTGAAAGCATCCCCAAATAAAGTGACTGCTTAACCATTTTTAGAAGCCCCGCCCCAAACATGTTGCCAGGTGTTTTAGTCAGTCTTTCAAGCACTGCTTAAACAACCAGCTCTGCATTTGACTTTTTATAAAGCCTTTCAGACAGGGACTCCAAGACTTGTTTGGCAGCTTACTTGCTGAGTATAAGCAGGAAAGTAACCTTCTGATCAGTATGTGTATTAGGGGTGTCTGTTCTGTGCCCAACTCACACCGGATGAGAGTCTGTTATAGTCCCCTCCTATAGAGTACGGCTTTTTTGCTCAAGCCAGAGAACCTCAAACTGTTAACTGTAACAGTTCCCCAGTTCAAGTCCCAGAATCAGCCAAAATGGCAATCATCCACAGACTCCAACTGCTCTATGTAAACAATATACAGAAAGGATATTTGAGAACATCTTTTAAAACAAAAAAATATAACTCACATCTTTAATGTATTTCATCTCTTCTTTCAACTGGTGAGTTGACCACCCATAAACCACCATTTCTTTCTTATGGTTATTGTCAGTCCTGTGCACCACACCATACACCATGCCATGGGAGAGCTTGGCTGTAGACATTCCATTTGGCACATGGTAGGGCTGCTATTTAAAAACAAATGAACAAAAAACTTCACAAACAAATTCAAAACAGCAAAAGGTAGCATGCTACAGACAGGCACAGAACATGGAAATTCTTTAGGTCATCTACGATTCCTTGGTGATGCAATTACATAAGTTCCATTAGTCTTAACAGGAATTACATCTGTACATACGACTAGGGGACAAGAGACTGGATTTCTTTGTGAGAGGGAGTAAGGGGATTATTTTAAAAAGAATTACTTATTTAAGGCATTGACTTAAATTCCTCACTCGGACTTGCTCTTGTATGTGTGTGCACATCTACCTGGGGTTTTGTGACAGACTAGGTGGATGTATAGGAACAGCTCATAACATCCGTTTTTCCTTGCATGAAGCTGCTCTCAACTTTTGTTTAGAATCTACTTTCAAAATGCTGCTTAATTCAACCTTTAAAATAAAAATATCCAGGAGGAAAATCCAGACAACTCAGTAATTAAGGTTTTCTATTACTCATTTTAAAACTGTTTTTCATGAAGAAGTACTCAACAAATGCAGTTTTTACAGCTCTTATGTAGTATCCAGACCAAGTCTAATATGTTGCACTATAAGTCTTAAACTTTTATGAATAAATATGGGTCATCCATACATATGAACCCTGACTTAACATACTTCTCAGGAAACATCTGAAATTGAAAAAGTTCATTTAAAAAGGATTACATAAACTGCATTTTGAATATGGATTTTAGATTACAGTGGTTTAATATCTGGAGCTCAAAAAAAATCAGAACTTGTGCTATATTTTCTTTGTATTTTAAGCAATTCAGTTTACATTTAAAGTTAATTATTTCTGGGATTCTGTGAAATAATCAATGGTATCCCAATACTCCAGGTCAGGCTCTGTTTCTCCTGCAGGATTTAATAACATCAGAACTGGAAGACATGAAGTAGGGCAATGAGCTGCACATCATGTGCACAGCATCTGTGTAGCTGTTAGGAATGTTATCAGTTCTTATAAGGGAGACACAGAATTCTGAATTCATATCCTGGTAGGTAAAAGTAGAGAGAAAATTCAACTAAAAATATATATGTAATACGCCTCAATTTCCAACAGAAACTGTCCTCAATTCAGGCTCTCAACTGCTCTGGAAAAAAAAAAATAGGGGCAAGATATCATAAATTGGGCACCCAAACTAACACTAGTGAAAACTTCTGAAAATCTGGCTAAAACACACTTATGCATCTGCTTAACTCTATGAACATGAACAGTCTCAGTAAAGTCAGCACATAATGTATGTGTTTGCAAGTTGAGGGCATAAATCATTAAAATTACACATGTACATTTCAGTTTTTTCTTGTCTACATAGCTGGCAGGACCTGGGTAGATTTGGGAACATTCCTGAATGCTGCCCTTATAGTCCCCTTGATAAATGACTTTGCAAATAAGTAATATTCTCATCCACCAATAAGAACTTTTAAAGCTTTTTTATTTTGAAACCTATTAAACTTTGAACACCTCTACCACATTTAAACAGTCTAAATATGCTCCTTCCCCACCAACTGAGAGATAAAGTTGCAGATCAGTTATCAGGGCACAGCCCATTAGCTCACCAAACCTTCAGCTAACACACTAGCATGCTATATTGCCACTGTAAAAAAAGACAGAACACTGCTGAGGGGTGAACAACCCCTAGGGATTATAGGAGTTTAAAATGCTAAAGTTAAAGGAACCAAACATCTATATCTGTTTCCTGGAACTGCTCACTCCACAAGACAATGAGCTGGCAACTGTAGTTCATAACTGATTTGTATTGTGATCTTGGACATAATTAATCTCTCTGTTTAGAGACTGTTTGTAAAAGGATACCTTGTACTGATTTAGAGCAATCTGGTGTGTCTATATTAGATAATCAGATTCCACATTAGCTGTATATGTATATAGGAAAACCACAATATTTACAATACAATGGAAAAGGAAATATTGCTGTAGCTCTGATTTTTTAAAAAGGTTACATGATTGTGATGTTTCAAAGCTTCTATTACACTAATACTTTCTCCCTAATATTATATATAAATATTACCCAAATATTAAAAACTAAACAAACTGACTACATTAAAAGAACACTTATAGTGATCCTTAAAACTTAGGAAGTGCCCAAAATAAAGTTGTCTCTAATCTTAATTCAGCTTTCTTGTGCATTTATGTATTAGGAGATGCTAATTACATGCTCATATGCTTCCCCCCCCCTGCACTCCCCAACAAGACCTCCACTTCATTCATAGCACAAGATGAACCTGCCCTGGGGATTAATCAGGACTGCACAGTGAAGATGGCTGTTGTCTACAAGATCCCTGCCTCGTTTACTGCACATGTTGAAATGTGTGTAGTGAATGAGGCAGAGCAGGAAGAGAAAGATTGTCCAGGGCAGCATTCAGCCATGTTAGCCTGAGACAACTTCTATTCCTGCCTCAGCTGCAAAGTCCCTATGTGGTGCTGGGCAAATCACTTACAAATCAGACATGTCATAGATGATCATTATTTTTATGTTCTTCATTTTCAGCTTGAGATCCTAATGTCTAAAGTACAAACTTGTTGAGCACTCACAACTGCAACTGAATAGGAAACCAAGAGGAGCTGTTATTTGAAAATATCAGGTACTACATAAGGCTAAGCCTCTGAAAACAAAATCATGTCTGAGCCATCTCAAACTGCCTCACCATGGTCTCTGCCCAGTCAGTCCCAGTTCCCGCATGTACATTGAGTCCTTCTCAAAACTCTGTCACCTTCCTTCCCCTGCCCACTGATTTCCAGCCCAGTCTCCTCCTTCAACCACTTTCTATTTCTCCCATCCTCTGAACACTGGGCCTAATCAAGTGTCATCATTCCCCAGCAAATAGCTCATAGAGCCCCATTTCTTTCACCAGCTTCCAGTCCCAAACTCTCCTAAGTGGCGTACTGAGGCTATGATGCTTCAGGGGCCAAGTCACATTTACATCCCCTTCCCACCCACCTTCTGCTCTGCCCCCTCTGCCTTGTGGCTGGGACCTCTTCCTGCCCTGTGAGGGGTGGGCTGCACAGGATGGGAAGGCATGAGGCATGGGGGAAGGCAAATATGACTTGGACCCCGTGCCAGAAAGCTGGTGCTGTGCTGCAGGGGGATGCCAGGCCCCTTGTAGCCCAGCACCCAGCAGCTTGGCCTCTCACATCCCTCCCCCATCCCCATCAGTACACCGCTGCCTTTCTCCCAGCTCCCAATCCCAACCTCTCCTTCTCCGTGTCCAACAAATGTCAGCTTCTTCTTTCACTGGTCTCCCCAGCCAACCAGTCCGGGCTTCCCCCCTTTCACTCCCCCGCCCCCCAGCCCTCCTCCCCCCACTCAAATCACCCCTGGCTCCCAATCTCAGTGCCAGGTCCCAGAAAATCCCAGGCAATTTCTTTCTCCCCGTTCCCCATTCAAATCCCAGTCTCATTAGGCTCCCTATCCCAACTACTCCTTTCCTTTCTCCTTGGTTCAAGTCTTTGCCTTGAACATTTGATTCAGGTGGGTTCCTCCCCCATTCTGCCTAAACTCATTCGGAGAAATGGCAGTAACAAATGCAACACTTCAAAGCCTTTTAACAAGGTCTCTCATCTAATGTTCTTAGACAAACTAAGAAGTCCTGGGATTAGTGGTAAGATCCTCTCCTGGCTCAGTAATTGGCTACACTATAGGAAGCCAAAGGGTGGGAACACACACTTTTCACAATGGAAAAAGGTAATAGAAGGGTCCCTCAAGGATCTATGCTGGGAGCAGTGCTGTCCAACAGTCAGAAATGATCTGGAAAAGGGCATAAACTGTGAGTTGGCAAAGTCTGTAGACAATACAAAATGACCTCATGTGGAAGCCCTCATATTCCTAATCAATTTTATTGACATCATCTACTTTTTCCAATTCTAATACAGCTTGTTTGATGTGTGATGTCCAGACCTGCATGCAATATTCAAGGGGTAGGAATACCATTGATTTATATGGTGGCATTATGGTAATTTCTATCTTATTGTCAATCCTTTTCCTAATGGTTCCAAACATATTGTTAGCTTTTTTTGTGTGTGACTGCCACTGCACATTGAGCAGATGTGTTCAAGTGAACTCTCTGTGATTCATGGGGATCTCTTTTTTCAGGGGTAATTGCAACTTTAGAACACATTTTGTACATATAGGAGGGATTATGTTTTCCAGTATGCATTACTTTGCATTTATTAACATTAAATTTCATCTTCTGTTTTTTTGATTTTTTTTAGAATTCTAAATGACATTTCTTATAAAGGTTCTCATTTTATTTGATTTTTAAAACCATCTTAAAGCTCAGAGCATTTTTTTTAACTTCAGTTTCCCAAACAATTTTATCTTTTCTGGATCTGCCAGCAAACTGAAAAAAATCAAGTTCTGTTGCCCCATCACCCAGTTTTGTGAGATCCCTTTGTAAATCTTTGAAATCAGCTTCAGACTTAACTAGCTTCAATAGAAATATAAGAACAGTCATATTATGTCAAATCAGTGGTCCATCTAGTCCAGCATCCTGTCTTCTGACAGTGGCCAGTGTCCTATAAAATCATGAATGGTGTGGCTAAAGTGCGTAAGGAAACGTTACATACTCTTTCACCTAATGCAAAAGCCAGGGGTCACCCAATGAAATTAATAGGCAACAGGTTTAAAAACTAACATCAGGACATATTTTTTCACACAAAGTAGAGTCTGTAGAACCTGTAGAACTCACTACCAATGGAAGTTGCAAAGGCCAAAAGTACAAGTGTATTTACAAAAGAATTAGCTAAGTTCATAGAGTTTCGATCCATCAATAGCTATTAGCCAAGATTATCAGGGACACAACCCCATCCTCTGGGTGACCATAAACCTCCAACTGGCTAGAAGCTGGGACTGGACATCAGGGGATGACTCACCTGAAAAACTGCTGTTCGCTCCCTCTGAAGCATCTTGTCTAGCCACCATCAGAAGACAGGATATTTAGCTATATGGATTATTGGTCTGATCCAGTATAGCTGCTCTTATGTAAATTCAGCCTGGGATGAACTCCCATCAGGGAACATTTCAACTCAAATGGTTCATCTCACAAACTGAAAAAAGCATCTTATAATGGGAAATGTTGGGCAATCTTAAAATAAGATTAATATATGGTGCTATCAACCTTGTCTACTATACAAACACATGCACAGTATAGTGAAACTATAAAAATTTAATTCCATGCTAAAAACACCTGTATCCTGGTTATCAGTACTCTATAATTGCATACCACTGTGCCCATCATTTAAAAACCATTTGCTTTATTGAAAACACAGAGGAAGCAAGTATATTTTACAGGAACTGGGCGGGACATGACTCAAGGCTCACTTTTCATTTCCTGAGTTGTACAATTTTGTTTGGTAGCTTCATATCAACCCCACCCCTACATAATTTCTTGCACTGGGTGTCTCCCAGACACCCAAGATAATTGCAGAAAATTATTTCAGAAATTTATATGCTTCCTAAGGACTTGAGCATTACCCATGAAACAGCTATTGGTTGGCCATGGTAGCTTTTAAAATCATAAAACTGGTTCAATACTATTTAAAAAAAACTGTGTTAGCTTAACTCCTTGAGTGCCAATAATGAAGTTCTACTGAGCCTCAAATGTTAGAGGACATTTAAAAATCCTGCTCACAGGTATTAATGTGGAGATTACACATAGAGCTATATGAATGGCTGTCCCTTTGGAACTTGATTTTTTTTCAGTTTGCTGGCAGATCCAGAAAAGATAAAATTGTTTGGGAAACTGAAAAAAAATTGCTCTGAGCTTTAAGATGGTTTTAAAAACCAAATAAAATGAGAACCTTTATAAGAAATGTCATTTAGAATTCTAAAAAAAAAATCAAAATGCTTTGTTTAGAAAGTGCTGAAACAAAAAACATTTAGATTTTTCTTGCTTGTTTTTAACAAAAACAATTCAGCACATTCAAACATGAATTTGTAAGATATTTCGGTCAAACCAAATTTCCATTCTTTGCTGGAAAAATCTTCAGCTGAAAAGTTTCACCCAGCTCTATTTATAAAACTTCTGACCACAAGTTGTGTTGTGGGAAAAGCCAATGTATCTGTGAAGAATGTTGTGGAAAGATCTTTTCTGGCAAAGATGTGGTAGCTCAAACTAACCAGGATCCATATCCATCAAAGCCACATGGTCTCCTGAACACAATTATTTCCCATTACACACACACAGGAAAGCATATTTACATTTATGGCATAATGGAAGTGTACACATGGCATGTAGGTATATGTATATTCTACTGCTTATACCTCTCTAATCATGCTTTTTGTTACCAAGGATTTGTGCATCCTTTCAGGCTGTTCTGTATCTTTAAAAGAATGTCCCAATCTTCCTCCTCTCCTTTCTTACAGAAGAGATAGTTTAAGAATTCCCCTAGCATGAGAAGCATACCAGTTCTAATAAGTACGTCACACTGCACATTTGTTCTCTGCTTTATAGAATCATAGGGTTGGAAGGGACCTCATGAGGTCATTTAGTCCAACCCCCTGCCAAAAAAGCAGGACCACTCTCACTAAATTATCCCAGCCAGGGTTTTGTCTAACCGAGCCTTAAGTATCTCCCAAGATGGAAATTCCACCACTTCCCTAGGTAGCCCATTCCAATGCTTCACCATTTTCCTAGTAAGAAAGTTTTTCCTAATATCCAAACAACCTCCCCAGCTGCAATTTGAAACCTTTGCTCCTTGTTCTGTCCTCTGTTACTATTGGGAACAGCCAAGCTCCACCCTCCTTGGAGCATCTCTTCAAGTAGTTGAAAGTTGCTATCAAATCCTCCCTCAGCCTTCTCTTCTGCAGGCTAAATAAGCCTAATTCTTTCAGTCTTTCTTCATATAGGTCTTGTGCTCCAGCCCCTTGATCATTTTTGTTGCCCTCTGCTGGACTCTTCCTAATTTGTCCATCTCCTTTTTGCAGTGGGGAGCCCTAAACTGGACACAGTATTCCAGATGCAGCCTCACCAGTGCCTAATAGAGGGGAACAATCATATCCCTCAATCTGCTGGCAACACGTCTACTGATGCAGCCCAGTATGCCATTGGCCTTTTTGGCAGGAAGAGCACACTGCTGACTCATATCTAGCTTCCCATCCACCATGACCTCCAGGTCCTTTTCTACACTGCTGCTACTTAGCTGAATGTTCCCCAGCCTGTAGCAGTGCATGGGATTTTTCCATCCCACGTGCAGGATTTTACACTTGTCCTTATTGAACCTCATAAGATTTCTATTGGCCCACTGCTCCAATTTGTCTAGGTCTCCTTGAATCCTGTCCCTGCCCTCCAGCATGTCTACCGTTCCCCCCAGTTTGGTGTCATCTGCAGACTTACTGAGTGTCCAATCTATCCCATCATCCAGGTTATTAATGAAAATGTTGAGCAGAACTGGCCCCAGGACCAAGCCTTGCAATATTCCCTCTAATTTTTTGTAGGCTGCGTGCACAAAACATTTATTTCATGCAGATTTTTGGAACCAGTGGCCAAATTTGTGCACACTTCAGTGAGTGCAGTCAAACTTGTGAGCGCAACAAAGCAAGTGTGTATGATGCAATTAATATCTAAATTTTATTCTGATATGGTGATGGAACGCATGTGCACACAGCTTAGAGGGAACATAGCCCTGGGGCACACCACTCATTGCCGGTTGCCAACTTGACATGGAGTCATTGATTCCTACTTGCTGAAACCATTGATCTAGCCAGTTCTCTATCCACCTTACAGTCCACACATCCAACCCATACTTCCTTAACTTGCTGACGAGAATGCTGTGGGAAACCATATCAAAAGCCTCGCTAAAGTCAAGGTATATCACATCAAAGGTTCTTCCTGCATCCAGAAAACCAGTCATCTGATCATAGAAGGAAATCAGATTTGTCAGGCATGATTTACCCTTGGTGAATCCATGCTGACTGTTCCTGATCACTTTATTTTCCTCTAAGTGTTTTAGGATGGATTCTTTGAGAAGTTGCTCCATAATTTTTCCAGGGATTGAGGTGAGGCTGACTGGTCTGTAATTCCCCGGATCCTCCTTTTTCCCTTTCTTGAAAATAGGCACTACATTTGCTTTTTTCCAATCCTCTGGCACCTCCCCCATTCTCCATGAGTTTTGAAAGATAATGGCCAGCGGTGCTGCTATCTCATCAGCCAATTCCCTTAGCACCCTTGGGTGCAGTTCGTCCGGCCCCATGGACTTGTGCACATCCAGCTTCTTTAAGCAGTCCCTAACCTGACCTTCCGTCACCAAGGGCCTGTCTTCTTCTCTCTCATCTGCCACACCCATGGTAGTGGGCTGGGAGCTGACCCTGCCTGTGAAAACTGAAGCAAAAAAAGCATTGAGCACTTCAGCTTTTCCCTCATCCTCTGTCACAAGGATGCCTGCCCTATTCAGCAAGGGGCCTACACCATCCCTGATCCTCTTCTTGTTATTAACATATTTGTAGAACCCCTTCTTGTTATCCTTTACATCCCTCGCTAGCTGCAGCTCCATTTGTCCTTTGGCCTTTCTGATTTTATCCCTGCAGTCCCAAGCAATATCTTTATATGTCTCCTTGGTCATCTGACCAAGCTTCCACTTCCTGTAAGCTTCCTTTTTATGTTTAAGCTCAGAGCAGAGTTCTCTGCTAAGCCATTCTGGGTGCCTCACATGTTTGTTCTTTCTCCTAATTGGAATGGCAACTTCCTGTGCCCTTAGCAGGGTTTCTTTAAAATATAACCAACTCTTTTGGACTCCTTTCCCCTTCAGATTAGCTTCCTAAGGGATCCTGCCCATCCGTTCCCTGAGGGAGCCAAAATCTGCTTTTTTGAAGTCCAGGGTTTTTGTTTTGCGTCTTTCCTTCCTTCCTTTAATCAGGATCCTGAACTCAACCATGTCATGGTCACTACTGCCTAGCTTGCCATTTACCTCTACCTCCCTGATCAATTCTTCCCCGTTTGTGAGCAGCAAGTTGAGAGGTGCAAGGCCCCTAGTTGGTTCCTCCAGCATTTGTACCAGAAAGGCCAAAGGACAAATGGAGTTGCGGCTAGCGAGGGATGTGAAGGATAACAAGAAGGGGTTCTACAAGTATATCAATAACAAGAAGAGGATCAGGGATGGTGTAGGTCCCTTACTGAATGGGGCAGGCATCCTCGTGACAGAGGATGAGGAAAAAGCTGAAGTGCTCAATGCTTTTTTTAGTTCAGTTTTCACAAGCAAGGTCAGCTCCCAGCCCACTACACTAGGTACGGGGGACTGGGGAGAAGAAGAGAGGCCCTTGGTGACAGAAGGTCAGGTTAGGGACTGCTTAAAGAAACTAGATGTGCACAAGTCCATGGGGCCGGATGAACTGCATCCGAGGGTGCTGAGGGAGCTGGCTGATGAGATAGCAGTACCGTTGGCCATTATCTTTGAAAACTCGTGGCGAACGGGGGAGGTGCCAGAGGACTGGAAAAAAGCAAATATAGTACCTATCTTCAAGAAAGGCAAAAAGGAGGATCCAGGGAATTACAGACCTGTCAGCCTCACCTCAATCCCTGGAAAAATCATGGAGCAGCTTCTCAAAGAATCCATCCTGAAACACTTGGAGGAACGTAGAGTAATCAGGAACAGTCAGCATGGATTTACCAAGGGTAAATCATGCCTGACCAACCTCATCGCCTTCTATGATGAGATGACTGGATTTGTGGATGCGGGAAGAGCCGTTGATGTCATATACCTTGACTTTAGCAAGGCTTTTGATACGGTTTCCCACAGCATTCTCATTGGCAAATTAAGGAAGTATGGGTTAGATGCATGGACTGTAAGGTGGATAGAAAACTGGCTAGAACAACGGTTTCAGCATGTAGGAATCAATGGCTCCATGTCAAGTTGGCAGGCAGTAACAAGTGGTGTGCCCCAGGGGTCGGTCCTGGGGCCAGTTCTGTTCAATGTTTTCATTAATGATCTGGATGATGGGATAGATTGCACACTTAGTAAGTTTGCAGATGATACCAAACTGGGGGGAACGGTAGACGCCCTAGAGGGCAGAGACAGGATTCAGGGAGACCTAGACAAACTGGAGCAGTGGGCCAAGAGGAATCTCATGAGGTTCAACAAGGATAAGTGTAAAATCCTGCACTTGGGACGAAAAAACCCCATGTACTGCTACAGGCTGGGGAGTGATCAGCTAAATAGCAGCACTGGAGAAAAGGACCTGGGAGTCATGGTGGATGGGAAGCTGGACATGAGTCAGCAGTGTGCTCTTGCTGCCAAAAAGGCCAATGGCATACTGGGCTGCATCAGAAGACGTGTTACCAGCAGATCGAGGGATGTGATCATTCCCCTCTATTCTGCACTAGTGAGGCCACGTCTGGAATACTGTGTCCAGTTTTGGGCTCCCCACTACAAAAAGGACATGGACAAATTAGAGAGAGTCCAGAGGAGGGCAACCAAAATGATCAAAGGGCTGGAGCACAAGCCCTATGAAGAAAGACTGAAGGAACTAGGCTTATTTAGCCTGCAGAAGAGAAGACTGAGGGGGGATTTGATAGCAACCTTCAACTACTTGAAGGGTTGCTCCAAGGAGGAGGGAGCTCGACTGTTCTCGGTAGTAACAGAGGGCAGAACGAGAAGCAATAGCTTCAAGTTACAGCTGGGGCGGTCCAGGCTGGATATTAGGAAAAACTTCCTTACTAGGCGAGTGGTGAAGCATTGGAATAAGTTGCCTAGGGAGGTGGTGGAATCTCCATCTCTGGAGGTGTTCAAGTCCCAGCTGGACAAAACACTGACTGGGATGATCTAATGGGAGTGGTCCTGCTTTTTTTGGCAGGGGGTTGGACTAGATGACCTTGTGGGGTCCCTTCCAACCCTATGATTCTATGATTCTATGATTAGTGTCATGCATTATTTTAAACAGATTTAAACACAACTGATTCTGTAAAAATTCCTGCTAATTTATGTTTCAGTCCACATAATAAATAGATAGTTTGATATGAAGCAGAGACACAGTAAAAAGAGACCAAGAAGCAACAAAACTATCCTCAGAACATGAGTGCTGCTTTTTCCTTTCTCTTTCATGTACAGGCATTAGGCTTATTAATCCATACACAATAAGAAACTCATGCCAAGGAGGGATTTTTTCCCCAATCCATAACCGACACGGAATTTTAAAACCAAATGTTATGTTCTAGACTTTCCTATCATTCCTTAAGGTGCATACAACACACACTCTCATCATCCTTTTGAAAAAAAAATCCCTGTAATGTAATAATTAAAACGTCTCAGTGTGTTTGGATATACAAGAACAATGGATTCATGGCGGGGGGGCAGGTGGGTTAAATAAGAATTTACAAGTTTTAATAAAACGTAATTGTTAATTACCTGTATATTCCAAAACACTTCCATTGGGTGGCTACTAAAAGTAGTTAAGATACATTTCCTATTTATTTCAAATTTATTTCAGAGCTGTCAGGGGTCTCTGATACACCAGTTCTGTATCCCTTTTCTTTACAATACTGCTATATCATTTGTAACTTGTAATAATGTTCACACAGTTGATTAGATTACGGACTGCTTGTAAAGAAGAATATCACCTTTTTATATCTATTCCATCAGACAAAACTGTCCTTCACTGTTACTGGCTGTCATCAATATATCTCAAAGCGCTTCACAAAGCTTACTGTAGTGATGCTCAACTCTGGAGTGGTTGTGTGTCATCCAAAGGAGATGTAGAGAACACAAAAACAGTAGAGACATCATAAGGTCACAATAGTGCAACTCAAAGCCACTCATTATTAATGAGGTATCAAGAAAAGAAGACTACAACCCAGTGTTATCTGATGGTATTTTTACAATTCTCTGGCACTCCCTTTGACACAATACAACCTCTCTAGTTCTTATTCTTCACAAGCAGCTGGCAGACACAGAGAGGGATCCAGGAGACTATTCATTTACTCAGCAATATTTCTGTTACAAGGGAAAAGATGCAACTGTTGTGTTCATTAAGAGCTCTGATAAGATCTGTAAATACCAGGAGAGTTACAAGGGGCTCAGTCAAGTTGAACATCAGCGCTTCACAGCCAACAGTAGGACAGGCCACACCCTCTCACCTTTCTCTTTGCAAACTTCCTCACATACTCTTACTCAGGTTCACCACAGTGTACTTTATTTACATCTTACGCAGTTTCATGTCCGACATTGCCATAAGGCTTTCCCCAATCTTCAATGCCCTCTTTGACACAGGAAGAGAGATCTCATGAGCTTCTTTGCCCTTCCCGCTCCCCTTCCTGTTTCTTGGGGTTTTTCTTCTAGGGTGGTTCAGCTCATCAGCTGGTGATATTGTTAGCTGTTTAATCATCCAGTCCCTAACCAATTATCTCCTCAATTTGGCCCACATAGAGATGTCTACAAAGGGCACAGTTGGATGAGTCAACGTTAAGCTACTCACACATCATCTGTCATGGGTTCTTAGGGCCTGCCTTCAGTGCATTGCTAGCTTGATCTATAACCTGAGTTTTGCACCTAACCTGACTTCAGTCCACCCACCCACCCACCCACACAAATGTCTCTATCTCAATTTAAATGGTGCTTAAAGCTCTGGGTGTGTCCACACAGCAGCTGGAGCCCAGGCTCAAAAACCTCCCTTGAGTTCACACTGCAAATATAGGACACTGTAGGGCTGGAGCGTCTGAAACCATGTTAAGTTGGGACCTATGCTCTGAGCTGCATTTGTTTGCTGAGTGCACATGGTCCTGGCTTGATCTGAGTCCTGGAAGGGCTCTAGATGTATCCCAAAGTTCCTGGCAGCAGAGGAGCAGCACTGCAGGTAGCCAGCACACCAGCCAGAACTTGCCAGAAGGCTGCAACCTGAGGCTCCAGAGCCACAGGTGGCTCTTCAGCTGCCCCTTTGCAGGTCTGGGCTCGGAGCCCTCCATCACCACTGGAAGACCCCACAGCCAGCTGGTCCTGGCTCTTGGACCAGCCTCTCCCACCACCACCAGGGAATCCTGTGGGCAGCCCACACCAGGCTTCAGGCTCCTCACTACCACCAGGGGACTCTTCAGGTGGTCCACTCCTGGTTCTGCTTTCCACCCTCCTCTCCTGCCATGGGACCTTGCAGTAGGCACCCTGGCCCAGGTCCCAGACCGATTGTGGCACTCAAAATTCTTGGTTATTGACGGAAATTCAAAAAATGGCTCTTCTTACCTTTTGGGTTGCTGACCCCTGAGCTAGAAGTACTGTTACTGTCTGGCTGAGTGCAATCCCCTTTATTCTCCTCTCACAGCAGCAGCTCCACCCACTTGGTCTCCATTCAACTCTCTGGGCCCCTCTGTATGCACTGTGAATCTGTTGGGTAAAATTCAGCCCCAAAACTTCCCCGCAGCCCCTCAGATAATCCTTATCCCTCCAAGGTGCAGCAGCAATAAGGCATCCTTGGGGATGCCAGACAATAATGCACCCCAAACTGGGATGTACTTCACAGCTCTGCAGACAGACTGCTCAGGGTGGGGGCGGTTTGCTGCTTTGATACCTTCATTGTAAGTCCAAATTCAAATACACACACACAAAAAACACACACCCCTTCACTGAACGACCCATTTTAAATTCTAGGAATTGCCAAGTTTCACATTAGTCATTAGCAGCCCTGGAGATAGACACTCTCATTGTCCTCAGACTAGGCACACGAGGCCTGTCTTCTGCCAGTCTGACTCTGCCAAGAGCTGGGAGCCCAGGTCTCAGACTAGGTGACAGCTCAGCACAAAGTCAGCTGCAATCATTCTAATGAGACAGCCACCAAAGGAGTTAATTACTCAGTTCATGTGCACACATGCTGCCACAGTTAGGAAACAGGGTGGATAGTAGAGTTTTCCCACAGTGCACCATGTTCCTAGGACTATAGAGCTGAGAACAGAGGATGCTAGGAGGTGGAAAGAAGGCTGGGCAGTTTGGTACATGTTTACATTGACTTAGGTTTCTGCACTGCACAGTGCATGCTAGAACTCTAGGGTTGAGCACAGTTCAGATCATTTTTAATTTAGATTAAAAATGCAAATGTAGATGCTGAACCCCAGGGCTGAGTCCCACTAACCCTAGCTTTCATTACTGTGTAGAGAGACAAAGCCCTTGTAAAGGTGTTATTTTGCAATGTGGTCACTGTCACCAGTCAGCTTGAGGGCAGTAACTTGAGTGTGCTAAGCACAGCAATGAAGACAAGCCCTTAGATGCTACAGTATGGAACAAAGATGGGTATAAAATTCAGTAAGTACTCAAAATAAGTTTCTTAGACTTACTTTCATACCCCGCACCGGTATTTTTCTGAATGATTTCTGCACGTATTTTTAAATGCTTTTCCTTCATAATATCCAGTATTTAAAGACAATACAACATTGTGAGCGTACAGCTTTGCTGCCCAGTGACTGTCATGCTGTTCCTTTTGGTTCTTGGCACAGCACAGCAGTATTTGCTCACTTCAATTGTTAAATGCAAGCCAGCACACTGAACAGTCACCTCTGTCTCTGTTATCCCCATTTATAACAGAGGATATATTTAGTAGTTGTATTAACAATGAGTCAGTAGTGATGGGTGGACCAGCTTGATATCTGATCAAAATCTCTCGAGAAATAAAGTATCATCATTCTGCAAATAAAAATAAAAGGCACCCAGGGTGCATTCCTAGTTAATATGCAACCAGGCAGGATTTATACAAGCAATACTTACAGCAAGAGTAGTCAACAGTCAGCCTGCAGCCCTAATCTGGATCACAAGAGACTTTTCACTACACTGCGAAGTATGTCGGGGCTTGAAGTTTCAGCTCCTAGCAGGACTCACGCTGGCATACCACATGGGGCTTCAACTCCAAGCCCCAGCACACCCAGCTGGGCACCATTTATGGAGGGAAGGGGATACCTATCCCAGGATTACATGTCAGTTCCAGCCACTAGCTCTCCCAAGCCCACCAGCACATGGCCAGTCATTTCTCTATTCACACTAGTCCCCTGCCCTGAAGTAAGTGCCCACTATCCCCCAGAATTTTATGGTCCTGTCAAAAGCCCCTGGCAGGATGGATTTGTCCCACAGACTACCTATTGATTACACCTGCAACAGGCCATGGGTGTATTACATAATATTGTAGCCATTTACTGAACAGAGGCACTTGCGAGGTGAAAAATTTCTCTCTCTGGGCTGGGTCTTGACCAAGAAATCTTGACCTTGACCAAAAAAAATAACTGCCTTCCCCTGCATTACAGTGACAATAAAGTCCATCACTAATCAATTATAAATTTCTTAAAGGTATTAGCTAACTTTTTATAGTAGTTTCTGCACATGGTGATACATATATTTTACATGTCTACAATGGTCTGAAGATACAATTTAATGGCATGATGCGTAAAATGCTCCACATGTTTTTGAATATCTAATCGCAGTGTTCACTGTCAACTAGATATCTCAAAAAGAGAGAAACATGCTGTGTAAATGTTTTGTTTATGCTCATAAATAACTCTGGAATATAAGCAATTGATACCTTTTGAAAACTTTCAGGCTGTCATAACACCACAAAGATATAGCTGGGATATAATTCTAAATTTAATTGAGTCTATTATTTTTCATTTTAAATATAAATCATGATGCATTATGTAGAAAGAATCCAACCTCTTAGGAATATGTAAACAAACGTACCTATTTGCATTTAGACTATACAGAGGGTTAATACAGTTCTCACCCTCAGTCCATTCTTAGGCATAAAACAGCCAAAAACAACAAGGAGTTGTGTGGCACTTTAAGACTAACAGATTTATTTTTTGCATGAGCTTTCGTGGGAGATCTTCTCCCACGAAAGCTCATGCAAAAAATAAATCTGTTAGTCTTAAAGTGCCACACAACTCCTTGTTGTTTTTTCACTGGACTAGACTAACACGGCTATCCCTTTTAAAATAAAACAGCCAGCCTTACTTTGCATTCAGTTTGCTATTTGACTGTATGGTTGAGAGAAGAGAGACAGCTCATTTGCTTTCTTTAAACCAAAGCTCCCTAATGTAAAAGGCTCAATAAAGTTAAAGATAAGAACTGTCTCAGCCCTGATCATCCATAGGTCTCTGACATTTCTTTTGTTTCCTGCATAATGCAGTAAATAGGCTCCCTAGTCAATATATAGCTTCCTCAAAAACAAACAATGCTCAATGAAAGTGGACCCTAGGTTCACTGCCAAAGAAATTTCTATGATCAGGTTCAAAGGGGGAGAGGACCTCAAGTGGCAAAAATTATTCCACACGCTACAGCTACACAGTCTAAATATTAAGGGATTTGATTCTAATTTGTACTCACTAAGAGGGCTTAGTATAAGTCACATTTACCACCAGTGGCGCCGCTAGCGTTGGGCACGCTGGGCCACGTGCCCCCGGTCCCAATGCTGGTGCCCCGGATCTCCAGCCCAATTGGGCCGGGGATCCAGGGCCCGATCCCCAGCCGGCCGCGGTGGCAGCGCCGCCCCCAGCAGGGTATCCGGGGCATGGCTGGCCGCCTGGCAAACCCCGCCCTTGGCCAGGGATAGGGCCAGGGGGAGGCCACGCCGCCGCGAGCAGCTCAGCCGCGGCACAGCCAGAAGCAGCTGCTGGAAGCCGGTCCCGTGCCCATGCCCGCGATGGCAGGCGGCCAGGCCCCCGATCCCCAGGTGGGGACGGGGCCGCTGTGGCCACCAGCGGCCAGGCCCCAGATTCCCAGCGGGGGATCCGGCGTCCAGCCGGCCGCCCGAAGCCGCGGCGGCCCCGTCCCCAGCTGGGGATCTGGGGCCCGGCTGGCCGGCTGCCTGTGGTGGCGGCGATCCCATCCCCCGCTGGGGATCCAGGGCCTGGTCGCCGTCCCCAGCCGGGGATCGGGGGCCTGGCCGCCTGCTGCCGCTTCTGGCAGCGCCGCGCTGCAGCCTAGCCGCTCGCAGCTGCATGGCCTCCCCCGGCCCTACCCCTCGCCAGGGGGTGGGGCCTCTCCACAGGGGGTGGGGCCTGGGCCCGTGCCCTGGGTCCATTCCCCCCCCAGCGATGCCTCTGTTTACCACCACTTTAAGACCCCATTACGACATCAGGGGACTTTAGAATAAATAAAAATCCTAGGCCTGCCTCTCTCTCTCTACACAGATATTTCATAGAGGGCTTATACTTCAACAATTTTAACAAAATTTGAAGCAGGGGAAACATTCTTCTCTCACTGAATCAGGTTACAGTTACTTTAGTTTAGAGAGACGTTTAAATCATCATGTTTCAAGGTGCTACATCACAACTCAGAAGCTGTTCAGTCAATGTTTTGTCTGGGTTTGGTTCATCAGATTGTTCATGTGGTCAAACGGTGGAAGATGCCCTGTTTTCCTTTTTAATCCTGGCTTAACACAGGATAAAAAATTATGGTACTAAAAAAGCACTAAGTGATCAGATTTTTTAAAAGGTACCAGTAAAAATCTGACCTTTAGATCTTGGTCACAAACCCTTGAACACGGAAAGTTTTGCCATTGCTTCTGTAAGAACAGAACTGGACCATTTATCCCTTTCTCACTGCACTGTTCATGTATCTTTCTCTTTCCTGAAGAATCTTGATTTCCTTCTTTCGTATTTTCCCATCAGTGTTAGTGAAGCTTAAGTTAACTATGCTACACAGAGGAGACAAACAGTCCTCACTCTTGCAAAAATTTAAGCACATGCATAACTTTACATAGACTAATAACCCTATTGAAATCAATGGAACCAGTCATATGCTCAGTGGTGTTGCTTGGGGGGCCATGGGGACCTCAGCCCACCTAGAACTCAGGGCCAGCTCTCAAGCAGCATGCCCCAAAACTGCATGGGGGTGCACCATCACACCCTCGCGCAGGGAAGACAGTGGGCAGCCGGCAGCCGTGGCCTCTAACCCAGCTGGAAGATGGAGTTTTTCAAACTCCCATCCTGGCCTGACCCTGCTCTGAGCATGCTCAAAGCAGGGTCAGGCTGGGGGCCTCAGCCGCTGCCACGGCCCCGCTCTTCTACAGCGGCCAGGTAAAGGAGACGGGGTGGGGTGGGGGATTGGCACAGGGGAAGGGGTCAGCCTGGGGCAGCATGGGACAGCTGCAGGACGAGCAGGTTAGGGAAGGGCTCGGGGAACCAGTGGGGGGGGGAATGGATCGAGGCCCTGGCAGCCATTGGGGGCTGGGCCCCCTCTAATATTTATGTATGGCAATGCCCCTGCATGTGCTTAAGGTTTTCTAGGATCAGAGGCCCTAAGATGGTAAACTCTTCAGGACAAAATCTTTATCTTTGCATGCATTCCTATGGTGCCTAACGCAGTGGGACCCTCATCTTGATTTGAAGCTCTGGTACAAACATTAAATAATAAAATCCTGAAAGTACTTCAACTGCCCATCCTTCACAGCCTATCTGCTGCAAACCTGTTCTCACCCTTATGTCAACAGGCAAATTTTGCTGCCACTAATTTCACAACTCATCCACCTCTCAGTTTTCACCACAGTACAACTTTTATATGAACTGTCAGTTTTCTTTTCTTAAATTTGCAAATATGTTGAAATTCCCATCAATGTTAATCTCAATTTCTGTTAAAGAGGTGACACAAAAACATTCTGATTTTTACCAGATGTGTGCTGGTACATGCCAGCCTATACCCAATGCACTTACTTTTTTTGTTCTTTCTGGTTTGTTCGTTCCTTGCTCAGAAAGTGAGACTTCATCAGGTGGCACTGTTAAGCGTAATCTACAGACATTTGCCTAGAAGGGAAACAAAGGTAGCTTTCAGAATGTTAGCAAAGGTCATTTAAATAGATCCCTCTATGAAATAAGATACGTTAACTTTTGAGTTTTCATCCATGCCACAAACAATGGACAAGGTGACTTTCTAATGGGGGTGTGTGTCTGTCACTGGCAAGAACTGATTCAAGAAGAATGTTACATACCTGAAATAATAACATGCTGTTGACTGAAATGGGGGTTTGCTATGTTCACACACAAGACATTAGAACTGAAATGCACATTAACACTGACAATAGTTTTCTTCAGTTTCTCTTTGATTGCAACTTGGCACATCTTTGAATGTCAAAATGAGAGATTCAGTATCTGAGAACACAAAAATGGTTTGTAGAACAGACCCTGTTTTTTGTATTGTGGACATAATATCATTAGCCTGATCCTGGAAACATTCATGAGTTGAGTTCGACTGAATTCAATGAGATCAATCACACTAGCAAATTATTTATATAGTGAAAAGTTCAAAGTTTTTCATCAGAAAGTATAATTACAAGGTCCCTCTTCCCATGTGATCTTGGAAAAGCCACTTCCTTGTTGGTGAATGGGGTTAACAGTCCTCCCTCTGCACCCCACAATGTGTCCCTGTCTTGTCTGGTTGGATTGTAAGCTCTATGAAGGAGGGACTGTCTTCTGCTATGAGTTTGTTCAGTGCCTCACATAACAGGGCCCCCGTCTTGACAGTTGCCTCTAGGTGCTACAATAAAAAGCAACAATTCCCGTTTCCCCAACAGCTCCTTGTGGATGTCTAGCTGTCAGCCCAAGCTCAACGTGGCTAAAACAGAACTCAATTTCCCTCCACAAATCATCTTCCCCTTTCTCAGCCACTACGGACACCACTACCATCCTGTCACTGAGGTCCTTAATGGCAATGTCATCTTGGACTCCAGGACATACGTCTAATTCTTGACTATTCTTTCTACATGACATCTCTTAAGATATGGCCTTTCATATCCATCCACACAGCTAAAATTCTCATCCAGGCTCTTATGCTATGATTACTGCAACACCCCCATCTCTAGCACTGATGTATGCAATCCTGTTGCATTCCTATCCATTCAAATTGCTGCTGCTCAGATTATTTTCTTAGCCTGTTGCTTTGACCATTTCATCCTCTATTGCATCCCTCCATTGACTCCCCCTGCTCCACCACAGTGAAGACAAGTAGCTTATGTTCACTTTCCAGGCCCTTTAGATCAATGACGCTCAGACCTCAGCCATTTTGGAGCCAAATTAAATGATCAACATTACCCAACAGAGCCACATTAGTGTGACCTCATTGTTTCATTCACTACAGTACTGTGTATTCATATTTAAACAGTATTACAGGAAATATTAAGTTTTGATATACATGTATTATTCTCACAGGAAAATGACTGACCAAGTATTATTTTATCAACTACAGTTAATTAATAACATAGTAAAAGCATCCTGATTAGTTAATTATTAATCACACCATGTTGCATTACTGTGTGCTGCAAAAAGCCACAGGAGACACATTAAAGAACCACTTGCAAGCCTAAATCTGAGTATCACCAATTTAGATCTTTGGATCCATTTGAGAAGTATGTGTTTTTTTTTAAATACAGTTCAAAAAGATCACGATGCTGCTGACAAGCATTCATTATCAAACCTACAAAAGAAGCAAGAGTGCACGTGATGGAGGAAGTAAAATTAGGTCAGGAAACTCCCCTGCCCCCCCCACACACTTCCAAAGGAATTATTATAAACAATGAAATTTATTTTTAATGACTAATAAAGACTTTGACAGTGTCCAGGTACCCTGGATTTTGACAATAGGGAGTATCTGTAATTTGCATTAGAAGAGAATTCCAGATTTTTCCACTCAGCCATTATAATGGAGTATCTGAAGGTGCTTCCTGTTTACAAGTTAGTAGCATAGGGTACAACAGACTTTGGAGTTTATTGGTGCACAGTATGATTCTCAAGAATCCCATTATACTCACATTATCACCCCTTTTCCCCATCTCTTTAAATTTCCACCTTCCACTGTTCCTTCCTTCCATCAGCTCACCAACCTCTCATCCCTACTACATATTTGTTTATGGGCATGAACCAGAAGGGAGAGGCTGGCAGCCTTCCAATACAAGCAAACAAAGAAACATTTAGGACAGTTCTTGTGGAGACAAGTGCCTTCCTGATCTGTGGGACTGCAAAAGAAAACAAAGGAATTTCGGGGAAGGTGATGAAGGAAATGAGGCCCATTCTTGTTCCCACTCATTTCAAATGGAGCAGACCTGCACCAGACAGAACTGAATGCAATCTCCCTTTCAGTAAGTTGACAACCTGTATTTCTTTGATTTTAGGTATTTTTCCTGTTCACTGACAAGACGACAAAAAACAGAAGCACATACCATCTTTGGAGCATGCCAAGATCCTGGCATTCAACACAGGAGCCAGTCAGCATAGAGGGATTATTACAGTCATTTAAATATGCACAGTACAGTTATTTGCCAATAATCATACTTTAATAATACAAGTCCCTGTACGCAAATTAGTGAATGGTGATTGCCTGCCATAGCATAGGGAATGGGATTCACATGTGCCTTGGTTACTGCAATACAGCCAAACAACAATTATGCAGATACACAATTAGAGTGCAGGAACCTGAATGAACAGGAAGAGTACTAAATAAATTAGGGTTAACAATTGTACAGCATCCCTAGTTCTTTGACTGGTTGAGGCCATTTCACTTGGACATTTGAATTTTTGTCCCTCTGTTTTAAATTTAAAAAAAAAAAACCTGGGAAGTACTCTTTATATTTCATTTTCTATGAAATCTTCCCCCAGATATTACTGTATTCACATTATTGTAACATCTAGGAGCTCCACTTTTATCTGCCTTTTGCTTCCCCATCCTCTCAGTCCAATAGGGGTATTCATGTGCACATACATACACTAGGGGATCATATTTTCATCAGTATTTCTGTTAAGGGCACTGCAAGCAACAAACTGAATCAACACTAGCACTCTTCAACTATATGGACTGCTGCAGAAATTTCTCAGGAAAGGACTGAGTAGTTCAGACCAATCTAGGGAGAGACGGAGCTAAATGCTGTGTGAAAGAAGGAAAAACACATGACTGACCTGAAGGTGAAGAAGAAATAGACAGAAATAGTGGGTTTAATGTAGAAAGAGCCTTTCTGTTGATGTAGCAAGTGCTCTGTCTCTCTAACGCTTCTCATGAAGACAAACCCTGAGCAAGCAGCCAAGTTAAGGACTGGAAGCATTCACCCATCTACCTCCATGTCACCAACAGGTTAGAATCAAACTAATCCTATTGTGCTTTTAGTGAGCTCCTGCTAGATCCAAGGGCATAACTTTGGTGTCAAGAGAATCTGAAACAATTAATAAATATCCATAAATTGTAAGCTCTCTAATTTTCAGTGACCGCAATTTTAGAAAATTAGTCAATCATTAAAATAATCCCAGTTTGGTCAACATTGTGTACCCACTGCTGACTCTGTGATGAACACTAAACCATAAGGAAAATTCCAGAGCTAATCTGACGTCATCTATGAGGCTGATGCACACATATGGAAGTCAAGACAGATTCACACAAGTTCTTAACATTAAACGGCAAAAGTTTGCCCAATGGAGTGGACGTTAACAACTGGCGACATGCTTATCAGTGCCTAAGAAGCTAGCAGAACAGCACTGAAGATAGTTACAATACAGAACTTTAAAAGAAAACAGTGAAGGTTATTTTAAAAAAATTTCAAGAGCCCTTTGGCACCTTATAGACTAACAGATTTCTTCAAGCATAAGCTTTCATGGGCTCCAACCCACTTCATCAGATGTATCTACATATTTGTCAGATGCAGCTGATGAAGGGGGTTGGAGCCCATGAAAGCTTATGCCTGAAGAAGCTGTTGATCTACGACACAGGACTCTCATGGGTTTTGCTGTACAGACTAACACGGCTACCTCTCTGGAACTTAAACATAGGGCCCACTTCCACAATTCTTATTCGCATTATGTGAGGAAGGTTTTGCTCAGCCAGGGGTTTGATATACACACGAGTAACAGACTCAAACCCTGAAAGATTACCATATATACTCACGTATAAACTGAGATTTTTGTGCCTGAAAATCCCCTTCAAAAAGTGCACTCGGCTTATATAGGGGT
The DNA here is from genome assembly GCA_007922195.1 of Podocnemis expansa. Lineage (NCBI taxonomy): Eukaryota > Metazoa > Chordata > Testudines > Podocnemididae > Podocnemis > Podocnemis expansa. The sequence goes on from ML682232.1 coordinate 572,400, forward strand.
CAGGCCAGCAGAGAGCAGCCCAAGCCCAGGAGTTTTTAAGTCTCCTCTCAGCATGCTCAGAGCAGGAGCCCCAGCATGTGTCTAGAGTGGCCATGTTGGGGATTCAGCCTAGGCAGGGGTTAGGATATGGGGTGGGAGCCCCAGTGTCTGCCAGAGCAGCCAGCTGGGGGCTGTGGGGGCCAGGAGTCAGCCTGCAAGAGCCAGTCTCAGGGCCTGGGGGTTTGGGAGGGTGTCGGGGAGTCTGGGGAAGCCAACAGCGCAGGGTTGGGGCTTAGAGGCCCAGTGCCATGCAGCGTCCTTGGCTTGTGCAGGGGTCACCCATTTTTCTTTGTTTCTAGGTCTCAGAACCAGGGGTCAGCTTATGTGCGAGTCAGCTTATCTGCGAGTATATACAGTATTTTAACATATGTTCTCCAGTGAAATACGTGGAGCCAGAATGCCTGAAGTAGAGCTAGAATGACCCAAACAATAGTCTTCTAGCAAAATAATTCATACTTTTCTATTGACAATCTGTCCCATCCTAAAACCTCCATACTGCTCCCACTGGAACAAGAGGCTCAATACTGTCCCAACTGAGGAAATGTTAAAGTTCAACTGACTTTAGAGGAAGTGGGCCAGAAAAGCTGAAGGGGTTTTTGGTTATGCCAAAACACTACTTTTGATGGTCTAATGGTTTGGGGAGTGTAATTTTGTCAAGTAATTTTCCCTGCTGCTTTGGCTCCATGGCCTGTCTTTTTCATCTTCGCTCAATGACTGAAGGACATTAGAGCAGCCATGCTGGAGCAGACCAATCCATCTAGCCCACTATCCTGTTGTCTGACAGCAGCCAATGCCAGGTGCTTCAGAAGGAATGAACAGAACGGGTAATCGTCAAGTGATCCACCCCATTTGCTATTCCACAGCAATCCCTGCCTATCCTGACTAGTAGTCATTGATGGACCAAACCTCCATAAACATGGCTAGTTCTTTAACCTATTTATAGTCGTAGCCTTCACAACATCCTCTGACAAGAAGTTCCATGAGTTGACTGCGCACTCTATGAAGAAATACTTCCTTTTGTTCATTTTAAATCCACAGCCTATTAATTTCATTTGGGGACTCCTAGTCTGCATGTTATAAGAAGGTACCAACAATTTGTTATTTATTTTCTCCACAAGTCATGATTTTTCTCTTTCCCAAGCTGAAAAGTCTGTGTCTTATTAATCTTTCCTCATATAGAAGCGTTTCCATATTCCTAATCACTTTAGTTGGCTTTTTCTGTACCTTTTCCAATTCCAACATATCTTTTTTGAGATGAGGTGACCCGATCGACACCCACTATTCAAGATGTGGGTGCACCACAGATTTATAAAGAGGCAATACAATATTTTCTGTCTTACTATCTATCCCTTCACTATTGATTCCCAGCATTGTTAGCTTTTTTCACTGCTACCTCAGTGTGTGTGCATGTTTTTAGAGAACTAGCCACAAAGGCTATGTCTACACACACGGTTTTATTTCGAAATAAGTCCTTTCAAAATGGCTTATTTTGAAATAAAACCCGTATTTCGAAAGGGCTCATTTCGAAATAAGGAAAACCCCGCAATCGAAATGGCCATTATTTCGAGAGGGATATTTCGAAATAACACCAATTGGACCGCTGTTTTGAAAAGTTGTTTCGAAACAACAGGTCTACACGGTGTTGTTTCAAAAGAACAGGTCTAAACGGCGTTATTTCAAAATATGCCTTCCGAAATAATGGCCACTTAGAAAACATCGAGGTTTTACTGTTTCGGAACGACGATTCTTGTTTCGAAAGGACGGGATCCGTCCTTTCGAAATAAGAAAATGTCGTGTAGACCTAATTTCTTTTATTTCGAAATAATGAGTGTTATTTCAGAATAAAAGTGCCGTGTAGACATAGCCAAGGAGTTCAAGATCTCTTTTCTTCATTGTAAATGGCTATTTTAGACCCCATCATTTCATAGATATAGTTGGGACTGGTGTCCAATGTGCATTATTTTGCATTTATCAGGATTGAATTTCATCTGCCATTCTGTTGCCCATTCACCCAGTGTTGTGAGATCTCTCAGTAACTGTTTTCAATCTCCTTTAGACTTAGCTATCTTGAGTACTTGTGTATCATTTCCAAATTTTGCCAGCTCACTGTTCGTGCCTTTTTCTAGACCATTTATTAATATGTTGAATATTATTGGTCCCAATACAGATCCCTGGGGGACACCACTATTTTCCCTCTGTCCATTTGAAAACTTGACCATTTATTCCTACCCTCTATTTCCTATCTTTTAACCCAGGGGTCTCAAACTCAAATCACCACAAGGGCTGCATGAGGACTAGCAGATGGCTACCTGAGGATTAGTACCTTAGGCGAAGGACCGCACCACTGAAACCTTTCCATACAATGATATTGCAAATATCGGTAATGATTGTGTAATTGCAAGCCACAGGAAACAGCTTTAGGGCCTGCATTTTTGAGACCCGCTTTAACCACTGATAGATCTAGGAGAGGATTTTCCTCCTACCCCATGACCATTTTGCTTACGAACCTTTTAGAGACAGACCTTTTCAAAGGCTTTCTGAAAAGCCAAGTACACTGCATCCATTGGATCGTTCCTGTCACATGCTTGTTAACCTCCCTCAAAGAATTCTAGTAGACATCTGATAAATCTGTTCTTTACTATTGTTTGAACCAATCTGCCTGGTACTGAAGTTAGGCTTACCAGCCTGTAAGTGCTGGAATCACCTCTGTAGCCTTTTTAAAAATTAGCATCATATTAACTATTCACTCACTCTGCTTAGGGTTGAAAGTGTTTCTAAAATTGCAAAGGCAAGACAAAAAAGTCTTATTTCAGTCGGTGCAAAGAGATTAATCTGCTGACAAAGGCCAACTGACAATCTATGGAAGAAAATGTAACTTTAGCCAGATCTAAATTCATCTAAAGATAACATGATTAAAAAACCCCCTCCTGTGATTGCAGGTAGGTGGGAATACTACATCTTGTCTTGAGTGCATTTCACTTAATTTGTTATTATAAGTGTTTTCATTCCCTTGTTTGAATAGTCATGTTTGGGAGCTAACATTTCACTACAAAAGAGAAAGGCACTACCCTAAAATGAGTTTTACTTGCAAATTTTCTCTAGTGACAACAGAGCTAGGTACTTACTAGATTTTTACGAACTGTGAGAACATATTTTTACTTTACATTGGAATATATGCTAGAATAGTTTTAACACCCCAATACAGAACACAACTAGCCTTCTAAAATATATTCTCCTAACATTAACCTGTGTAGAAGAAAAATGCTGAACATGAAACTTATTGTGAATGGTGAGGATTGGAATTTTTTTTCTAAAGCCTAAATAAACATTATACTATGTAATCTCCATTAAAACATTTTATTTCCTTATTACTACAGTAATCGCAAATTCCAAAGCTGTCTAATTTTCTGTTTTAACAACTTTGCTTCTTGCCCCCCACTAGACTAAATTTATATGCTTCACATACTCATGACAAAAAACAAATTCAGAGTCAACTGGTTCCTGGTATAACATAGGAGATGATTTCACTACAATAACGTCACCCGCCTCTCTGATTATGGTATGCAACAGGTGTAATAACAACATTCCTCACTGATTTTCACTGAGGAACAGCTGATCTAACAGCAACAACTATTAAGTACTCCAAAAACATCACAGACCTTCCTGAAGAAAACTGTGAAGCTCAGAAACTCACCCACCCTGTCTCTCAAAAATCATTAGTCACAGAGTAATGCTGCTTTGTAATCAAAAGTTTATCACCTGATCCTTGTTGACTTAGTGCCACTTCTGCAGGTAGGGAATGCGTGTCCTCTCATGACGACATGTTGTTATATTACTCAAAAAACTATTTAAAACCGTGACAGGAATGTTCCCACACCCAAGCTCTCTCTGCCAGCATTTTAACAATATTTAGAAGAGTTGCCAAGCAGATGAATACATAATCATTGTTGCTCTTATCTTGATTATAAAGGATCCAAAAAATACTGGTTTATTTAAAGGGCCCCTGGGCTCAGACTAACACCCACTAGCTACAGAGTCTAAGGCATTAATTAGTCTGCTATCACTTGAATGTGAAAGTCTTTGATTTTTTTTTTTTTAATTCAGCTGGCTGTTTACAAACCACCACAAACATAATCGTACACCTCTCTTCCTCAAAAAAACTGGAGCCCAAATATCATGACTAGTAAAAGAAAACCTAGTAGAGCCTCCAAACTCTGGCCCTGTTATCACTACATAACTAGAGTACAACAGCATGTCAAAAGCATCTTAGTTGCCTTATTAAAGGTGCCACCTTCCAAAGGGGCAGCCATTTTAGTCTCGTTCAGCAAAAAAAGCAAGGAGTCCTCTCGTACTTAAAGACTATCAAATTTATTCATTGCATGAACTTTTGTGGAGAAAAATCAAAGGGTCTGACAAAGTGGGATTTTTTTCCCCACAAAAACTTATGCAATAAATAAATTTGTTAATCTTTAAGTGCCACAGGACTCCATGTTTGTTTTTCATGAAAGGGGGTTATCTTCAGTTTCAATGGAAGCACACCCTGGGAAAAAAGTGTGCAAAACACACAGGGGAAAATAGTTTGTTCTCTAATGAGTGATTTAAAAAAAAAAAGAAAAAAAAAGAAATCAAACATTATTTTGCTGTATCCTACAACACTTTCTTTGAACTGTTCTTGGAAACTGTGCAAGTCAGCCTTGATTTTGATGTCAAGTTCCTCTATCTCAAGCAGAAAAGCCAGTTTTGAAATCCATGACACAAACTAGAAAGCACAGACCCAGATCCTCAGAAGGGAGCTAAATTCCTAAGCACCTTTCGTGCCCTGGGGGACACTGGGATTTCCACGGGAAAACAATCCTCACCCTTTTACTGCCATGGCTTTTGCCATGCAATAAACCATACTTTGGCACCTTCCTCTCCTAGGCAAAAGGGAAATACATCGTCCCATGACAGGTGTCACCAAAGGGCACCTGCTGCTGGGCAAAGACATGCTCGCCCCTTTGAGAAAGGATCATTGAACCAAGCCAGGCTCCTGCCACCTGCTCTCTCCATGGCACAAATGGGGAGCTGGACAGGGGCTCCTTGGCTGCATGGAGTATTCTCCCCAGGACTTGAAACTA